>SSNR01000417.1:359341-390222 GCA_006937965.1 Callopanchax toddi | reverse complement strand
TAAACTTGATTTTTTTCAGGAAGCCAGCAGCTGGTCGTGGATCCGAGCTGTGATGATGCTTCCTGGCTCTGAGGTGAAGCTCGATCCGGTCTAAGCTCCACCGAACCGCCGCTCTTTATTTCCGCCTGTCAGAAGCACCGGGAGCTCACCTCACACTCTCTGCTCAACTTGCGGAAAAACTCCTCGTTCTCGAACTTGTTCCTCTGGTCCGGGACGACCCGCGGCATCTTCTCCGGTACGTGGCGGAACCGAGCCTCCAAGTGAAAGCTTGTGGAGTGCGCGTCGCCGAGCGTCCCTCTCTCAGCCTCTCTCTCACTCCTCTTCCGTGTCAGGAGGGTTTTGTTTGTTTGTTGTTTGTTTGTGTTTGTTTGGAGTTCCGTCCCCCTGCGGGTCTCTGACAGCCTCGGACTGACGGTCCGCCTCAGCTCAGCTCGCTGCGGATCCTGTGCGCTCCGGTCCCTCCGGTCCCTCCGGCTCCAAGTGGTTCTGATTAGTGACCCGCCGCGGATATGAAGCGCAGTTTGGAGAGTGAAGTATGCTTCCGATTCGCTGTTCGGTTAAAGGGCGATGACAAAGAGTTTCTTTCATCCGAACCTTCTCTAGGATCTGTCTGGTCTGCTTAGACCTGGACCCAGTTCTTATAAAATATGACTCAGATATTTAAAACTCAGGTTCTGATTTGTGACAATTTTATCTGTTTTGTGAAACTTCAACAAACTTCAGTGCTTATAGATCACCTTAAAACTGGTTCAGCTACAGTAAATAGTCTGTTCCAACCTCACTCGGTTCTTAGAATATTTTAAATATGGAATTTGATTTGAGCGACCTTTGTCTGACTTAAGAACTTTTTTAAATTAAATCTTCTAGATCTAGATCTGTTTGACAAGGCGATTGGGCCAATAAATGCACATGCCATGACATAAAAGTAAGAGAAAAACTGTCATAATGTAGAAAGGTTCACAAATCAGAACCTGTCTTTCAAAGATTCTGCTATAACTATAAAGGGATAGGAGTCCAGGTTCCATCCAGCCATTTTTTAACCGCTTGATCCACTGAGGGCCACCGGGAGCTGCCTGGTGTCTATCTCCAGCATCACAGGGCGAGAGGTTGGGGGACACCCAGTTCAATAACCATTCACAGACTCATTCACGTGTAGGGACAATTTAGAGTCACCAGTTAAACTAACATGCATGTTTTTGGTCTGTGGGAGGAAACTGGAGTACCCAGAGAGGAAACACTTGCATTTAGAGAGCATGCTAACTCCACACAGAGAGGCTGCAGCTGGAATCAAACCTACTTGCTGCAACAGTGCTACCAACTATACCACCATGCAGGTTCTAACAGACTAAGTGTTTTTTTTGTTTGTTTGTTTGTTTGTTTGTTTTTGTTTTTTGGTTTTTTTTACCTGGACTGGTTTTAAGGTGATCCAGCTGCAGATTAAAATCACTAAAATTGTAATAATAGATTCTTTTTTGTCCTTTTTGGGAAATTATTTCCCTGCATGTGACCCATGAGCAACAGGCTGCATCTGGACAGCGCTCAGGCCAGGAGGAAACTTTGGGGTTCAGTAGCTTATCCAAGGATACCTCAGCAGCTGGGGATTGAACCACTGACCTTCTGATCAGCAGACAACCACACTTACCCACTGAGCCAACAGTGGTGCCATTGTGCCCAAAAATGTCAGTTTCTTGAAATTTCACAAATCAGATAAAAGTTTAAAAATCTGATAAAAGTTTAATCATCATAGAATAACTGAGTCCATGTCTGTTTTGTAGTTTTTGAAGCGGCTCTGATCATAGATGGTTTAGATGAAAAGAAAACTGTGGCACCGCCCTTTAACCAGATAGAATCATAAGCTGACTTCAGCCTCGTGTTTGAAGGTGAGGCTCCCCCTTCCCTCCTCCCTCCCCCTTCAGGAAGAGAACCAGATCAGACTCTACCTGCAGCGTCTAGCTGGTCCTTCTGTCGGACGAGTCGCGCGTAAAAAGTGGATTTTAAGCCCAAATGAGCCTCAGAGATCATAAAGAGCTGATTCTGACGGCTCTATTAAAATAATCTATCACAGGAAACAGCTGCTTCAGGAATTCGTGGACAGAAAAATGATTTGTTCAACTTTCATGTCAACATAAAACTCAAAACAAACAAAAACACTAAACTGAACAGTCTTTCTCCTCTGCGCCCTCCTCCCAGCGCAGCTGTCAAAACTCTGAATTACGACGCTTCAGAAGGAGCGTGAAGGCGTCAACAGTCTACTTCCTGGCTCCGTGGAGTCGCTCTTGTGACTGTACACCCAAAACACCCCCCACCCCCCCCTCACTCACTCTTCACAATACTACTACACACGCTACTCCAGGCTGCTTCTGCGCATGCGCCCCGTCCGGACCGCAGAACTTCTTTTAGGAACCTGATGTGTGAAGTGTGAGAGGGAGGCGGAGGCAGACAGCGTTTGAAAAATAGATCCCATAATAATCCTCCAGCAAACAACGTGTAGTTTCTGTAGCTGAGTCTGGTCTCTGTTACAGTTCATGATCCTTAAAGTCTTTTTATCAAAGTTAAGGTCTTTCAGAGAAACACAACTCTTTTTTAAACCCAGGAGTCATTCTGGGTAAATGTTTCCATCTCTACATCATGTTAGCACAGACTGAACAATGTTTTAGCAAAATATTAAAATGGAAATATAAACAAATAGATCAATAGAACTCTGTAAGAAAAGGACCACCCTCTTGAGTCATTAAGGGAAAAAAATGTCCAAATATGGGAGCTTGTCCAGGATCTTATTCTCTGTGTCCCACTTCTGGACCTTGAATGTGTGGAGTTGTATTTTTGCTTAGATCAATATTATGATTTAGCCCTCACCATCAGTTTAATTTACTATCCTTTTGAGCTGTGGCTCTCTGCATTTGGGGCCTGTAGGGCCTGGCCCCACCACCAGGTGTCACTGTGGAGCTCTCTGCTCATTTAATATAATTAGTGGAAAAGTTTGTTTTACACTAATATTGTATACAACCCATTATGTTACCAAGAAGATTCTGTTATAAAACATTTGTGTAAAATATCTAAGCCTTTGCCAAAATACTGACAAGTCAGGTTCAATCCTCTGGAAACGTCATATCTGAAATCACAGTGCGCTCTCAGTAGACATGCACTCAGATGATCTAATTAAAATACTGGAATATCACACTCGATGTTACATTTACGTTCTGTGGGATAGCAGTGCTCTGCCGTCTAGTGTTGTTAGCTTGTTAGCTAAAAACTAGCCTAGTGAACTAGACCATCAGTTACCCCTTAATAACAATATGAATCTGTACTGTTTTTATATGTTTTTGGAAGTGGACAAGTTTGTCCCTAATGACTGAAGAGGGTAGTAACTCTTAAAACTGATGCTGTATGAGGGCATTTGTTTAGTTTGTTACAACAGAACAATGTTTGCATCACTATGTTGTTTCAGGTGTCGCTGCTGCAACATAAAGATCATGAACTAAATTAGCCTTCACATGCATCGGTATGAATTTTGATCAGGAGTTGTTTTGAAAACCAGAAAATTTCCTGTTCATTTGTCACCAATCTGCAGCAGTGTCTCTCCTGATCTGACTTCTTGCTACAGGCAGAAGGATATTCCCTGTCTCTAGAGACTCTGCCCTTTAATATGACCACAACTCTTGGAAAATGTAAAGTATGAAAGTTACCTGTCTCAGAACAGGTGTTCCACAGAGCACTGTATTCAAACCTCTGGTCTTTTACTTTAAGAACCACCTAAAAGTTGTAAAAATGTGTGTCAACAATGCTGCAGAAGCTTACCAAACATCGTTAAATAATTTAACCTGACTGACATCTTACTTTAAACAGCAAAGGTGTCCAGTTCTGGTCCTTGAGGGCCACCATCCATGTTTTAGATGTTTCTCTGCATCACATGATTTGAATCAACAGGTTATTAACAGGCTTTTGTGGTGCTTTGGACATGATCACAATACTGGGACTTGATTTTTAAAGTATTTAAAAAAATAAATACATTAAATTAAGTTTCAGTTTCTAAAGACTTTGTCCACGTTGAGTGATGTCACTGGTGGGTGTGATCGTTGCTGTAGATGAATAACTGATTCAAAATGACTCAGATATGTCTTTAGGCAGGAATAAATGCTGATTATAAGAAATGTGCTTTCCCTCTTTTCTTTACTTCATGTTTACAACTCGACAAACATCCTGATGCTTCCAACACAAAGAGGAATGAAGGTCTGATCAGGCAGATTATAACACGCCCCGCTGGGCTGTTTTTAGTCGTCAGAGTAAATACGACTATTAGACTCCTAATCTCAGTGATCTTAATTAAACTGTGAACAAGAGCCAGCAGGTTTTACAGCTCACATTCTGCTGCAGTGTCTGTGTTGTGACATGTTGTTTGTTGTGTTTGCGAGTCTGACTGTCGCTGTGTGTGAAGAGATTAGAGAAGTGTGAGTTCAGATCAGAGATATGCTCAGCAGATAAATCAAACATCTAATGACGCTTTGGTCTCAGATGAACAGAAAGTAATTAAAGTAAAGTCATCAAACTGGCATTTAAAGGGTTAAAATACTCAAAATGACTGAATCTTTCATAGTTTTGATCAGGGCTGAAGTTGCTTAAGAGTTATGGCAGTTTTTTGAAGTGATAATTTTTGTCCATACTGACTTGAAAGGTTAGTAAATTAAGGTGACGCCTGAAAGGAATCAGACAGTCTTCTGGGTCAGACACAAGGCCTCGAGCTGGAGCATATGCTCCCAATCCGTTTGATGGAACTAAACGCTCCTTTTACAACACTGTGTCATTGATTTCTGCTAAACCCTCTCCCATCAGACGGCCTGAAGGTCACACACACACACACACAAACACACACACAGTGCAGGAGTGTTGCAAAGAGTAGCTAGTGATGCAGGAAAAAGCTTCATTAATTAATCAAAACATCTGTGGTTGCCATGGCAATCCGTTCTGACATACAGTCTGGTCCCATCACCACACGGAACGCTGGACGCGACTTTAGCGTTGTTTTCTAACATGTTCAGAGTAAAGTTCAGTTAGAGTTTGAACAGCCGGGTTTAGGTCTTTTGTTCCTTTAATATTGAAGTTTCTCCACTTCTTTAAAGTTTTTCTTTCGTTCTTTGAAATACTTTGAAATGCATCTTTACCTAATTATAATTCACTAAAGTTAGGTATTTTAATTTGATTTTAAATGTAGTTTCATTAATTTTGAACGAACTCTTTTAAGTTTCTTCATCAAGTCACTGGCTGTTGCATCTGTGGACAGGAAGGATCTTCTGTGTTGCAGCAGATGTGAAGGAGCCTCTGACTGAAGACTCTGTTGTTGAATTAAGATAACAGTTCAGTATCTGGGCTGGAGAGAGGATATTTCACAGCAGCAGGTTCTGGATTACATCATCTGTTGCTAATCCACCTCCTTTGCTTTTTCTGCTCCTCTTCAGGTCTCTGTCTGCTGGTGTCGTCTGACAGCCGGGCAGAGAGACGCTGGAGTTTGGATCGGATCCTGCACCACGTCTCAGTGACACACATGATATTATGTCTGATCCTCATCAGAGCTCCATCCTGGTCCATCTGATTGTCATCACCCATTATGATGGATAGATGTGATGGTTTAAACTGCTCTTCCTCTCTCGCCTCTTTGCTCCTGCTCTACATCTCCTCCTCCTTAACTCATCTGGGATTTTGGGTCACATTTTGGACTTTTGATTAGCTGTTCCCTCTTTTAAGCAAGTCTGCTGCCCCCTGGTGGAGGATCTACAGGTGGAAAGAGACAATTTTATTTCTTTATTATATTTTTATATAATTACATAATTAAATAAAGCAGAGTATTGTGTGGTTGTTATATTATTATTAAGCAATAATATTTCAGTTTTGAAAACTAGATTTGTGTATTATTTCATAATTCAGTCTTTAAAGGGTAACTGAGTCAGGCTGCTGTTTGTTCAAGATAAAAATCTGAAAAACAAACCAAAAGCAAAACCTGGTTTTATCTTTAAACATTTGGGGCTGAGAATCGGCTGTCTGAGTAAAAACATGCAACCCTAGAAAGTGATGGATTCATGTCAGCATCAGATTAAAAACAACCCCTGACTCCACCAGGGTTCAGCACGCTGAAGCTGATCTGGCCTCCTAAAATAATTCTACAGACATTCAGACTGATCACGTTCAGACTCCCGTCCTGAACTTTAGAGTCGTTAACTTTTCTGTCCCTCTAAATTTAAAGTGAAGAGTAAATACATGCCTCTTCAGTGATGCATGAAGAATGAGATCATCTCCTTTGAGAGTTCCTCCTCATTTGTAGGTCACTTTTGATCGACAGCCTCACACTTTTTATTGCAGAAAAGAAAAACTGGTTGATATTTTAAAGTTTGAGACAAGTTTGAACTCGACTCACCTCACTTCACTTTCCATCACTTGTTCAGGTCCAGGTCACAGGGGGGCATCATCCCAGGTGGGAATCCCAGACTGCCCTCTCCCCAGCCACCTCCGCCAGCTCCTCACTGGGACCCCAGGTGTAAGATCTGGTCTGAGACGGAATTAAAACCCTGTTGGTGTCCCTGCAAGATTTTCCTGGTTTCTTCTAATAAAAAGTAAAGTTTATCTCTAGCTGACCAGCCCTTTATCTATCCTATCCATCTGCTTATCCATGGAGGTACCAGGAGTCCCAGACCTTCTTCTCTCCAGCTCTTTCTGGGTATCCCAAGGTGTTCCCAGACCAGGAAGCATAATCAGCTGACTGAACCATGACTCCTTCTGCTGCAGAGGAGCAGAACATATCTCCACCTGGATAATGGAGCTCCTCTCCTTATCTCTGAAACTGATCCTGACTGCCATACGGAGGACGATCAAATCAGATCCTTGTGTCCAGGATCTCCTTTTTTCAGACCAATAAGTTAAACATACTTGTAATTTCTCTGTTTCTTTGCTGTGTTTTTAATAAAAGCCGGTCGTGAGTCAGAAAGTAAAAACACCAGGGAGGAAAACAACTCTGAGTTACTTCATTGTTACCTGATCTCATCTGTTTTTCTCCTGATTTTTTATTCAAGGTCACAAACAGACATTTCTGCTCTTTGTTTGCTGGTTGAGGATCTGCTGCTGTGGCCTGATGAATATTTAAACAGCTCAGATAAGGAGCTACAGCTGATTCAGGTCCCCGTGTGTGTGTGTGTGTGTGTGTGTGTAGATGCTGTTCTCGTCTCCTCTCCTTGATGTGAGCACGATGGGGAACAAAGTCTCGTCTCATTTGACTTTCTGTTGGATGTCATTGCCTCAGTCAGTTTTCTAGGAAACTCTGTGGCGTAGAAATGAGGCGTTTGCAGGTTTGACGCCAGTCTGCAGCTCGTTCAAAGAGACGAAAGCTGGAACGTGTTTGACTGTAAAACTATAGAAGTAAAACAGCAACTCCAGCACAGTAGAGGGACATATGCCTACGCCTCCTCACATCTGCTCCACACGTTCTGCTATGGCAGCACTAGAAGATGAAGCTGCTGCTGCTCAGCAGGATGAACCCAGACAGCAACAGAGGATTTAAAAAGTTCCTTTAGAAACATCAATGTGGGCTCATTGTGTCACTTCCAGTCTGGAGGATCAGCCTAAACATCCCTCAGTAGTAACCCTGACCCCCATCTCACACACACACACACACGTATGGATACTGTACAGTGATGTGCAGATGTCTGAATGTGTGTGTGTTTATTCCTGGTCAGACGGTGGGATCCCATGGCTGAAAGACAAATTTGGAACAGCACACAGTCCAGTATTCCATCGTATCAGTTACAGGGTTATGGTCAGCCAGTCTGACTGTCTGTCTGTCTGTCTTTGAGTGTGTGTGTGTGTGTGTGTGTGTGTGTGTGTGTGTGTGTGTGTGTGTGTGTGTGTGTGTGTGTGTGTGTGTGTGTGTGTGAGTGTGTGTGTGTCTTCAAGCAGAACAGATAATTGGGACAGTGGGGGCTGGTGAACAATAAACCCACATTTCACTAACCCTGTGCCTCAAGTAGCTCTGATGAGAGGAGAAGCAAATTTAGAACCTCAGTTTTTTGTTAAGGTTCATCTGGAATTTAAAAAAGTAGAAATCTCACAGTTCAGTTTTTGTTTGATGCCCCCTAGTGGATAAAAACAGCGTCATCTCTGATCCGACAGGATGAGTTTCACTGTGTTTTAACTCTCATATTGAACTGTGGGTTTTATAACACAGGTTCATTTATTCTATTCAACTTTCTGACTACAAGTTCTGAAGGAATTCTGTTTACAGATGTGGAGTTGGTACCGTTAAGAAAAAACTCACAAAGATCACTGAAACAACCTGAATATGACTAAAGAAATTAAAAAGTAATAATAATGTTATGAGAAGTTCGACAGAAACATTTATATAAAAAAACTAAAATGATAGAACATTTAACCATTTAAAGGTGATATGTGTATTATTTTTCTCTGTATCAAAGTTTTCTAAATGTTTTATATTTCAGGTCTAAACTATGATCTATGGGTTGAGTTCCACAACATCTGTCATTCTGATGAAGACCCTCCTTCCTCCTAGAGACCCCTTTGCTTTCTTTCTGGCCGCCAAACTTTTTCAGCCAATAAAATTCAAATTTCTGCATTGTCGGCTTTCTGTTAACGTGCACGCACTTCGAGCAAACCTGTATCAGTAGGGGGCGCCCTCGTACAGGACGCTCCATGTGTTTCTCTGTTTACAGTCTCAGCCGTTCATAGAGGAGACAGAGCTCATTTCTACTAAATACTTATCCATTCCCCGGCTAATGATGGATTTATTTTTAAACATTTCACCTCAGAATGGCAAGGCTTGCCAAGGATACGCATTTATTTTGGTCAAGAAGTTAATTCAGGGCAGAGTAATTTCTCTGTTCAGCTTCAGAGTCCAGCAGCAGCTCACTGCTACAGAGCTAAGTATCAGAAGCAGCAGAGACAGAGAGGGCTCATCAGAGCCTGGTAGTGTTGGAATCTGATTTGTGAACTGTGAGTGATTAAACCTACAGTTTGAGCTGCACAGTTTATGCCCCATGTCGAGGTGTTTTGGGGAGAAGCCGTTAGACGTTGGATTCAAAAACTGCTCTCTACGAAATAATCCACAATGCGGCTTTAAATGGCACTCACTGAAATACTTTAAAAAATAACATTTCAACCATTGATTTTATTGAGGCCCAAGCATGTTGCAGCAGTGGCAGTTTCCGAAGCAAAATCTCGGACGTGGGAGGAGTTTGGTGAGACCATGGAGAAAGACTATCGATCGGCTCCAAAAAGGTTCGGGCAAACCATCTGGTACCTCATGGGAGGAAGGCGGCAACTCGCTCACACTGTTTACAGTGGGGACGGGGAGCTGCTGACGTCAACTGGGACTATAATCATGCAGTGGAAGAAATACTTTGAGGAGCTCCTCAATCCCACCGACACGCATTCCTATGAGGAACCAGAGCTGGGAGACCTGGGGATGGACTGTCCAATCTCTGGGGCAGAAGTCGCTGAGGTAGTCAAAAAACTATACGCAGCGGTGGAGCCCCGGGGGTGGATGAGATCCGACCTGGGTATCTCAAGGCGATGGATGTTGTAGGACTGTCTTGGTTGACACGTCTCTGCAACATTGCGTGGTCATCGAGGGCAGTCCCTGTTGAGTGGCAGACCGGGGTGGTGGTTCCCATTTTTAAGAAGGGGGACCAGAGGGTGTGTTCCAACTATAGGGGGATCACACTCCTCAGCCTCCCTGGGAAGGTCTACTCCAGGGTACTGGAGAGGAGGGTCCGGTCGATGGTTGAACCTCAGATAGAAGAGGAGCAATGTGGTTTTCGTCCTGGTCGTGGAACTGTGGACCAGCTCTTTACCCTTGCTAGGGTGATGGAGGGGCCATGGGAGTTTGCTACATGTGTTTTGTGGATTTGGAGAAGGCTTATGACCTAACCCTAACTCCCCAGGGACACCCTGTGGGGGGCTCTCTAGGAGATACAGGGTGGATAGTCTTTTGTTAAGGGCCATTCAGTCCCTGTACCAGAGGAGTGTGAGTTTGGTCCGCATAGCTGACAGTAAGTCAGATCTGTTCCCAGTGAGGGTTGGACTCCACCAGGTCTGCCCGTTGTCACCGGTCCTGTTCATAACCTTTATGGACAGGATTTCTTGGTGCAGCCGTGGTGTGGAGGGGGTTGAGTTTGGTGGCAGGAGAATCTCGTCTCTGCTTTTTGCAGATGATGTGATCCTCCTAGCTTCATCAGGCTCTGACCTTCAGCTCTTACTGGGGAGGCTCTCAGCTGAGTGTGAAGTGGCTGGGAAGAGGATGAGCACCTCCAAGTCTGAGGCCATGGTTCTCGACTGGAAAAAGTTGTCTTGCCAACTCCGGGTAGGGACGTGGCCTGGGAACGCCTTGGGGTCCTGTCAGAGGAGCTGGTGGAGGTGGCTGGGGAGAGGACGGTCTGGGACTCCCTAGCTGGGATGCTGCCCCCGCAACCCGGATAAGCGGAGGAAGGCGAAGCGAGGTAACCTGTACAGTTTACCATGAGGCCGTTTCAAGTTGTGAGATCACTTTGGTCAGTTTTTTCAGGCATGCATTTTTAGTGTTTTTGTGCTTCCTTCTCATGTTGATGCTTGTTGTTGGACTTATGTTTTGTTTCTGCTGTTTCAGTCTTTTGGCTGAATTAGTTCCTATTAAGTAGATATATCACTTGTATATGCTGGTAAAGGTGAAGCAAGTTTTTGGATCAAACTTGTTGGAAGTGTAGCAGCCCCTTGGTACAAGGGTCAACAGAGGTCAAGCTCTGTTTATCTGTCACTATTGTCTCTCTGATCTGGTCACAACACAGGAGCTGCTGAATTCAGGAAGTGAAAATCTTCTATTCTCATCTATCTGGCTGCTTTGTTCAGTGTGGATCATTAAGTTTATGTGTTGTATATGAATGCAACATAAAATCAAGTATTTTTCTTGCCCAAACTTTGATGACAGTTTCAAGGACTCAAATCTTAATTTATTACAGTTCATGTAAACAATGAATGGAACAAGCTTCCATCATCACTTTTTTGTTCTTGTCTGCATTGTCTCTCTTGATTTGACTAGCCATGATTATTACTCCAGTCAAAGGACTACTTCCTGTTTCTAGAGCGTCCACCCACTTTGAGTGATGTCACCAGTGGGTGTGGTCCTAACTGTAGATAATAATACCACTTCAGAATGACCCAAACATCCCTTTAATCACAGAACTTACCACCCTAACATTTACAAACCACACATGGCATCGGGACTGCCATGACAGTGACATCCTGTAACACTGGGTGTATGATTGGTGAAACACTAGTGAATCATCTCATGTATGCTCATTATCAGTAGTTTTTAGTCCAATCAGTGCTGGTTGTACTGAATATGGTGTGTAATATGATCTGAAACACCAATTATAAAACAGTAAAAGGGTTGTTTTAATATGTAGAACCAATCAGGACAAATAGCTTCGTTAAAGCATATTTCTCATTTCATACAGCCCAGCTGTGGTCAGCCTACAGAAAATCTAAACAGAAGTTACAAGTTGCACTACAACACCATGAGGATCCTTTTGAAAATCCCCAGAGGGGGTAGAGCCAGCCAGCTGTCTGTCACAGCAGGAATGAGTCCTCTTAAAGCTCTTCTAAGACACCTAATGTTTGAGTTTATCCATCACCTCACCTGGATGTTATTATCACTCTCTCTAAGCTCAGTGGAAGCTCGTCTCACTACACTGACAGCTCACTGGTTGAAACGTTTTGGAATTTGACTTTTTAATACTTTTTTTAAACATATGTTTTGATTGTATTTGTTTTAATATTATGTTTAAAATTGTATGTCCTAATTATGTATGTGTTCATGAACCTGAGTCTGCAAATAGAAAATTGATTGATTGATTGATTGATTGATTGATTGATTGATTGATTGATTGATTGATTGATTGATTGATTGATTGATTGATTGATTGATTGATTGATTGGTTGGTTGGTTGGTTGGTTGGTTGGTTGGTTGGTTGGTTGGTTGGTTGGTTGGTTGGTTGGATGATTAGTTGATTGGTTGGTTGGTTGATTGGATGATTGATTGGTTGAGTGATTTAATCCAGAAGACTGTCTAAAACCACCGCACAAAACCTTCAAACTAATTTAATGCCACCTGGTTCACAGAGGCCCGACCCAACAATCAGAGTTTATTTCTTAATAGCCAGTTTTCGTGTTCGGGGATCGGACCGCCTACATTCTCGCCTTGGTCTGCTACCCTTATCCACAATGCACTGGACTCTTCATGCTCCCCCTGCAGGTGGATGAGCCCATGTAACCAGTTCGAGCTGGGCCCAGCCAGGCCCCATGAGTTGAGGCCCCGCCACCAGGCGCTCGCTCACGGGCCTCAACCCCAGACCTGGTTCCAGAGCGGGACCCTGGTAACCCTCTGGACTGGGTACTCTTTTGTACCCATGAAAGATCTTCTGAACCACCTTCATCTATAGCTCCTAGGATCACTAGGGTACTCAGGCTCCTCCACCATGGTAAGGTGGTGGTTCAAGGAGGAGCTCTGTTTTAGTTCCTGGTAGGAAACCCACACATGTATAGGGAGAACATGCAACCCAACACAGAGAAGACAACGCCGTTATCTTCTTGCTGTGAGACAATAGCACTATACCAACTGCATCACCATGCATGTGCTATGAGACCATAGCAAGAGGTATCCAATATTATCAAGTATTATTAAAGTAGGTGGTCATAATTTCATAGCTGATTGCTGCAGTTTTGGTCTATATAGAGTACTTACAGTCAGAGTCATGTTGAACTGGTTGTGAGCTACATTGATTCTTAGCTTAACAACATGTTATAAAAGTATAGAGTCAAATTATTTAAATTAATTAAAGCTTGTTGAGTAAAGTGATTTTTTAAAAAAATTGGACAAGTAATTCTACTGTATTCTATCCAAACAGTCCATATTCAAGGTAAACTCTTGTTCTTGATGCAGGTCTCAATCTGGACCAGCAGATGGCAGCATGGCAGCTTTGTTTCCACCTGAGAGGCCCCTAGGTTCTGCCACCATCCCTCTGCACAGAGGAGGTGCTGCTGCTGCTCAGAGGACAGGCCAGTTGCCATGGAAACCAGAGACTGTCAGCCCAGGAGAAGGATGCTGCCAGTGTTTCCTCTCATTTCCTGCACCTCCTGCAGGAATTCACCATCGTTACTGTCAGCACCGAGGCCAGAGAGATTCATCCTGAGAGCACGTCAGTGTGTGTGGGTGTGTAAGAGTGTGTGTGTGTATAAGAGTGTGTGTGCATGCATATAGGTGTGTCAGACAAACCTGTACACAATCATTTTGTAAATAAACTCTACAGCAAGTCTGACAATTGTTAGCTGGATGGTATCCTAGCAACAAGACTGAGAACTAAAAATATGTTGTGTGTGATCCATCCATCCATCCATCATTTACACGATAGAGATTAATTGTGTATGATTTTCTGATTTTGGTCTCTGCTCCTGGGTCCTGAATACCAAGCATGGACCCTAATTCTGGCTTATGATCCTGATCCTGGACTCTGATGCTTATCCTAAACCTTATCCTGAGTCTGGACCCTGATCCTGATCCCTTTTTCAAATCTTGAATCGTGATTCTTATCCTGGAGTCTGATGCCAGACCCTGCTGCTGATCCTGGGCCCTGATCCTGATCCCTATCGGGTGTGGTGGTGCAGTGACCTTATCTCACCACAAGGTGGACCACCAGTTCCACATCACAGAGTCTGGAGGAGGGAGAGAGAAGAAGAGACAGAATAGAAGAATCACCTGATTCAGAGGAGGGTGATCCTGGTCCTCAGGGGCTGCAGTCTGCAGGTTAGATGTTTCCTGATCCAGGAATTTATAAACTTCTTTGGTTTAACTTCAAGTTCAGCAGAAGCCTCTACAGCCTTTAAAGGTCAAGTGTTTGATCACATTGGGTTTAGAACGGCAGCCTGAACCTGAAACTTTTACTAAAGCCTTTTAAGAAGTAAAGTAATAAACATGTTAGTTTTTGAAAATGTTTCATTCTTACAAATTAATAAGAACAAACTATCAAACAATTAAATAAAAATTAAATAACTAAATACAATTTATACAAATTTAAAAATAAAAACAGCTGAAATTAAAAAAAATACAAATGTTAAAAAAGTAATTAAATTAAACAAAGTAAAACAAAAACTTCCCCAAAAAACTAAAGACATTTTAAAGTTTAAAAGTACAAATGTTTGAAAAAGTCAAGTATTTAAATTCAAAATATTTATAAGAGATAAATAAAGATAAATGACAAACATTTTAAGGTTAAAAGCTACAAATGTTTGGATAAAGTCAGCAGGCCCTCCTGACATGTAGAAAACGTGTGTTGTTGCTGTTGACATTTCTCACTGTTATATTGAGTAATGTGAGTTTCCACGCTGATCATCATGAAGCAGCTGAACTTCCTGTTTTATCATCCTGTGGGTTTTCTGAAACCCTCCAACAGGAAGACGGCGCCCTGAGGTTCACCCAGAGGATCTAACTGTCACAGAGACCTGGTCTGAGTCGTGTGTCCTCACGTCTAAACTGCTGCTCTGCTTCACGTCCTGATGCTCGTTAGGTTCACATCTCAATTACAGAAGCATCTTAAAGCCTGAACATTTAAATAATAATAATAAACTGTTTCAAAACGGAACTCCAGCTTCCTCTAAAAGTCCCAACATTTACATTCAGCCAGTAAAAATGACAAAGGACTTTTCATCCCCTGATTTATTCAAACTCTCATGTTTGTCTTCTGTCTGACTGGATGATTCATCAAGGTTTTTTCAGCAGGTTTTATAAATAACTCAGAGGCAGCGCTGGCCTGGAGTCACCCAGGGGCGAGACGGGGGAATCTTCATGAAGCTGAAGATCATTCTGCTTCCTCTCCACCCTGAAAAATCAAAAATCAATCGCTGCTCCTTCCTCTCCGCAGCAGCTGCCTTTTGTTCTGCTTTTCATTCTGTTTGACTTCAGACCCAGTTTGGTTTCTCCTCCATCCTCCTCTCTTTCTGTCTGAAGTGACTGGAGCAGAAACACCAGCCCTGCAGACTCAGCTGCAGTGAAGAAACTTAAAGCAGTGACTACAACATCTAGTCTCCCTCTGGGACTATAAAGTGTTTTAGATTTGATTTAATTAATGCTGACTGACTTAAAAATGTCACAAAGGACCAAAATGTCCATATACTGTAGATTAAAGAAGGAGTGAATATAAACAAACTGATGGATGAGGAGGAGGAGAGTGTAGCCTCGCCCTCTGCGTCTGTGCTAGCTGCTCTCCTCTCTGCTATTAAGCCTGAACTCGCTGAACCAGACGTGCTTTTCTTTGCAGCCACAGCAGTGAGGATGAAAGCCTCCTGACTCCAGCTCACATCCACTCTTCCATCTGCTGTCACAGGGACTCCTTGTGTTGCTCAGGGCAGGACCTGCAGTACAGCCATGTACATGAAGTGTAACAGAAGCACTTCTCTCTGTCACACAGAGGCAGCCATGACAGATGGGAAGTGTGTTTGAAATACAAATTCAGTCATAAACCGAATCCTGAAGAAAACAGTCCGTTCCTGCAGATCCAGTTTCCTGTTGTGTGAAGAACTAGAACTGAACAGGGAATTTTTAATTTAGGGAATAAATTACAACTATGTGTTATAGTCTGGACAACAGATGGTTCAACAATATAATCATAAACGATGACTCTGATTTTGTTTGTGGACTTTTTGCGCGATTGGTGTAAAACTTGTCCCAGTTCATCAAATGTCTCATTAATTTGACACAGAGGCAAACTTTACTTCATGCAAACCACTAACCAATAATATGAAATAACACAGAAGACCTTCATCAGAACTAAGAAGGATTTAAATGAGTTTAATGAGAAACAGATGTTTAAGTTTGGGATTTGATCAAAGAAATCAGGGTTTCTTAAATTATTCTTAATATTAATGATTTATGAATAATTAACAAACCTGACACCAAGTCAGTCAGTCAGCCAGTCGTGTCTCAATCATCTGAGGGAGGTCAGCTCTCCTTGTGACCAGGTCCCACTGGTCATCTCCACCATCCTGGTAAAGGTCTCACCTTAACCGGCTTTGGTTTAGCTGTTGAACTGGATCCAGCAGTTCACTACTAAAAACTGAAGCTGGATCCAAAGATTTGTCTTGTTTTGGATAAAACTCTAAAACAAAAAAGCACCAGTACTTCATTTAAATGAACTAGAGTTGTTAAAAGTTGGCTATTTTCTTCCTCTGAGGAGGCAGGAGTCTCTTCAGGCCTCGACGGGTTAATCTGAGGGGGACTCGGCTCATCCAGGTCTCCTCCTGACGTGTCGTCAGAGGAGGCATTTCAGTGTTAAATCTGTTATACTGATTAGGTTGGACCTATCCAAAGCTTGAAAATTCAAGTTACTTCTCACCGAGTCAATTTCCACACTTTCTCTGTTTAAAAAAAAACTCATTGATTAGATTTTATATGAAACTTATGATTTAAATTTGTTTAAATTATAATAATGTACTGAGACTGATGTAAAACATGATGAAATCAATAAAATGATCATTTATGAATTCATGTTTAAAGGTGAGACATGTCATTTTAATCCAAGATGAATAAAAGACTGAATTCTGAAGAACAATGTGTGATTAGTTCAGAATACCAAAGCTAGCCTGAAGGTTGGATGTTTTTGTTAAAACAAAGAATCATGTGAGCTTTATTCAGATAACATTAAGGAAGGTTTCCCGGTCTGTGTCAGGAGAGGAGAGGATGTGGGACACCTGCTGGTCCAGAGTCTGTAGAGGCTGAATATAAACGAGGGACTGGGTGTTCTGGAACCTCATCTGAGTCCAGAACCGATGCACGGCTTCTGGTTCAGACTAGAACCTTTGGCTCAGAATTAGAGGACTGAAGTCGTCTCAGAGACCCAAAGAGCTGACAGACGTCTCGGTTCCTGACCGCTCAGGTCAGCCTCGGAGGTCTCGTAGAGTCCAGACCTGATGATGAAGGTCGTTCTGAGGTCCATCTGTCGTCACTTCCTGTCTGTGGGGGGTCGAGGTGAGGGGAGGACAGGAAGTGTCAGCTGTTTAAACATGTTGAAGTTCATCTAAAATCTTTTTGCTCTGAAGGATGAAGAGATTAGAAAACAAATGAATAATCCCTCATCCCTTCTCTATCATCTCATTCCTTCTTCATCCTGTTGAGCTGCTAGTTTCATGTCTTTGGTCAGAGACGATGCGACGTTTAGCAGAAATCAAACACTTAAAACACACAAACGTTAAAGACAGAGTGAATTCTGGGTTGTTTTTTTATTAATAAATCTTATATTTGAACCATGCACTGAGTGTTATTGCTAGAAAAGGACAATGTTCAGTGTTTTCTTTATTTTAGTCAATTAATTTTACAGTCTTGTTTTTTTAAAAGAAACCTTGTTACTTTAAGAAATCCTCTAAAGCGTTTTTTTTTTATAAAAGTTTCAGGTTCAGGCTACAGATCTGAATTTAAAGCTCACTGTCAGACATGTTCCTTTATCCACAAACTGCACAAAACAACCTCCGTCAAAGTTAGGGAATTAGACCCACAGTGCTGAAGTGAAAACAGGAAAATACTCCATCCATCCATCAGGAGGTCTGCAGGAAAAAGTTCCCCGTGTTCAGGAGGCAGGCTCACATTTAACCTCAGAACCAGGAGCAATAACGAGGAACCGACCATCTGGATCCACTCCCCCTTCATCCACTGTCAGACATCCTGCATCATTGAAGGTCCGGTTGTCATGGTGACCAAGAACTGGACCCCTTCAGATCCTTCTGCTACATCATTCCATTTGATCATCCTAACAGTTCTGATCCTGACCCACAGATTTTTATCCTTTCATTGGTTGCTAATGCAGCATTTATAAGTTCTATTAAATCCCCACAATGCACTAGGGATTAAATATGGTCACGCATCCTATAAAGGGTTAAAAATATCTGCTGTAAATATTAACCTTTCAAATGAAAGAACAATCTGAAATTAATTTTAATCTCACAATCCTTAAATTCTTACAGGAAGAGATGCTGTCTGCATTTGGACTCTAGAGAGGAGAACAGTGTCCAAACAGATGATGCTCTGCTACGTCTATTCAACAGCCCTCGAATACCTGAAACAGTCAGAAAATCACTAAATAAAGTGAGTTCTTCTCCTGCTGGATTAATGAATCCATCCTGTCACCTGCACAAAGCAAAGCTTTCTGTTTCATCAATATTTCAAAGCTCAAAATCACTGAAACTAACAGGTTTATCTGCTGCTGCTAAAATCAGCTCCACTTCCTGTCAGTGTGCTGCCTCTCCCAGACGGGGTCCTCCTCCTTTCTGAAGCTGTTCTCAGATCAGCTGCAGCTCATCCTCCACCTCCTGAAGCTCGGTTAGTTCTGGCCTCACATTCTAAAATTAAGATAATTAATAAATGCAGATGCATTCAAATCCTTTTCAAATGTTCAAAAAATCCAAACATCTTTTATTAAGCAGGTTTTATTTGAATAAACCTTCACAAAGTTTTATTAAACTTGTGAGCTCCATCCATTAAAAGAAGACTAAATCCTGCAGCGTCACTGCAGACAGACCAGATCCTGTTGTTGTTGCTGATAATGGAGGAAAATTGATTTCCAGGAAAACAGAAAACAATCAGATCCAGGGAAATTGATGCTTTTGACTCTTTTAAGTCTTGTTTCCACAAGGATCTAAAGTTTTGTTAATTAAATTGTTGCATTTATTAAGTTTTTTTTTTGGGGGGAAGCATAAAAATGAATTAAATTACTTTTTTTTTTAAAGGACATTTTGGTTGATCTGGGGATTTGGGCCCTCGTATTGAATAGTGTGGACACCCCTGTCCTTCCTGCTCAGAGGTTTTGTTTGTGGCACCAGATCTTCTTCATCTCAGAGGACGTTTAGGACACTGGTCTGACTCTGGACAGGAGGGACGTTTAAATGCATGTTGTCAGCTTAGATAATGAATTCCTCTGCAGCAGCTTCCTGCTGAAAGAGGAGCAAAGACTTATTAAAATAAACTCATCAGCGGCGTCTCAGGAGGGGATGAGGCTGGAAATAATCCTGCAGCTCGATTCGTTTCAGTCAGGAAAACCAAACGTTTCGCTCCCAGGTATGAAAACCCTTTAATCCCCAGCTCCAGCAGGGGTCACATTTATTTATAGCATTTATGACACTGCGGCAAATAAAATGAAAATTCCCTGATCAAAAGTTTATAATCAGAGAAGATTATTTTATTTTTCTACCTGATTAAATCCACATAAAGCTGCTAAGTAACTCCAATAACAGATTCTTAGCTCTACAAATGGCATAAAATCATAAACGGCTGATAAATTATGTTTTGTGTTCTAAAACAAAAAAACTTTTCATTTCTTTGAATAAAAAACAGGTTTAACTTTATGGGTCATTTTTCATTTAAAAAATGGTTAAAATCTTATTTAACAAACATTTAGCTAACAAACCAAAAGGTCATTTCCAGTTTCACGTCAGGAATTCCTTTTTTTGTTATGTTCTAATTAATGTGCTAAATATTTGATTTATTTTGTTGCCATATTACATATTTTAGTTGTGATGGAAGAAATGGCTGTTTTGTATAACACCGTCATCATATTTTAAGCCATTGTTCATAGGATTACTCCAATTTTTTCTGAAAAAAGTAGAATTTGTCATAAATCTTTTCCTGCTCTATATGTAGTTTTTTTGTTATGAAAAAGTAAATAAAGAGTAAAGAACTGGACCAGTTTCCTGTATTTTCTTGCGACTCTGATTCTAACATTATTATTATTGTTGTTAATAAAGTTTCTATTTGAGGAATTAGTTTAATTCATCAGTTTATAAAAACTTTACAAGTTACATTTTTTCTGTTTTTGGCATAAATCTGTTAAATAACTTGCATCCTTTACTCATTTGGTGAATTTGAACCCTTTAAATGTCAGTTTGGTTCCCGGTACTTAATATCCTGGTTATCCTTGTTCTTCAGACTTCTGTATTCAGGAAGGATTATATTACTTAGTAACACAAAGACTTTTATTCCAACTTTTTTTTACTGTTGGTTTTTTTTTTTTTTTTTTTTACTATTCCATTCATATTGATAGTTTTTGGTGATGTTTGTAAAGGTCTATAAATCAATACACGAATTAAATGTTTTGACCAATGCAAAAAAAAACAACCCATAAAAACACAGTTCACTAATGAAAATCAATGCATGTGGCTGTGGGATTTGCATGGTGGCACAGTTGTTAGCACTGTTGCCTCGTAGCAAGGTGTGATACCCAGCTGTGTCCTCTCTGCGTGGAGTTAGCATGTTCTGCACATGCATGAGTGGGTTTCCTCCGCGTACTCCAGATACCTCCGACATGCTAAAACATGCTTGATAAGTTAAGTTGTGTACGTTGCTTTGGATAAAAGCGTTTGCTATAAACATAAACATGAGATTTTTGTTTGTTTTTAGAAATCAGTCCTATAAATATCAAGACGTACCCTCCTGGTTTATGGTGCTAGTTTAGACCAAACAACCCCTGAATCACTACGCTGCATTCTGCTGCAACAGCATCAACGTGAACTAAACAGTCTCATAGGTTGAGCTTTAATGCATCAATATAATGGTTTTCAGTATTAGTCATTTTTAAGGTACACTATGCAATTAGGGCTTGTTTTTAGCACCCCCTAGTGTCCATTTAAAATCACTGTTGTAAAAACGTTAGCTTTCTCCTTGCTCAGAAACACCTAAATCTAACTGTTGAAATATCTCCTCAGCCTTCATAGCTTTCTACTGGAGCGGTTCATCACTCATTCAAAGAAATCAGCTGTGTTCAAGCAGGGAGAGATTAAAAAAATGCAGGAATCATGAGCTAAAAACACTCCGGCGCTAACATAACACCTAGCCACATTGGGTTAGCGTAGCCCTCGCGAGAAACGCGACTTTGTGAGATTTCAGGTCACCGGACCAAAGACTCAGAAGTTGCAAACGGTATCCTGGACACAAGCTTTTTAAAAAAGCAGCTGGCCCCACCCCCCCCCCCCCCCCCCCGCGGCCCCCCCCCCCCCCCCCCCCCCCCCCAATTTTTTTTCCAGATCCGCCACTGGCAAAGGGTCATATTAGCACATACTGGCTCAATAAAAATATTAAAAAATATTTTAAAAAATTACATAGTGTGCCTTTAAATATTTAAAGATTAACCCCAAATTGTCACCAATCTGCAGCAGCGTCTCTCTCCTGATCTGACTACCCTTACAGAAAAAACACATGAACTTCACATGTGAAATGACCATGTTACATAAGTGAACTACATGTAAACATCATGTTTCCCGAGTTTGGAACAACAAAAAAAGAGAGAACTTCCTGTTTCTAGAGACTCCTCCCACTTTGAGTGATGTCACCAGTGGTCCTTACTGTAGATCAACAATAGACAGAAGCCACTTCAGAAGGACCCTGATGACCTTTGACCCAACAGGCATGCAGATCCAGAATGACTCACACACAGGAGCAGCTCCTTCTGTAGTCATGAAAACAGTGGCTTTTTAATGTAAACACTACATTCGATTGGTTTTTCCAGCACGGACATCCCACATGAAATAACAACCATTCACTAAAGAAGAGTAGAGGGAGAGAAAGAGAGAAAAAAGCTGCACGGAAATAAAGCATTCACTGGGTAAAGAACAGAACAGAGGTCAAATCAAACGGAGGTGAGGAGAGTTCCAAAAAACTGGATCGTCATGTCATTATACACAGTTGTTTCTCTTTTAAAAACTAGAACTCAAGGAGGAGAGGTCTATATAGGTGGATGGAGGGTAACATAGATCAGGTATGAAGAAATAACAAATTTCCAAATCTACTTCTTGTGTGTTTGTGTGTGTGTGTGTGAGAGAGAAAGTGTGTGAGGTGAGAACTGTGCTTTTCATTATAGACCTGGAAGGTGTGAGCTAAACTGAAACGAGACAGGAGAAGGAGGCGGAGTCAGAGGAGGAGGGAGGAGCATGACTTTATACAGCGTCGATGTGTGAACATGCGGCATCCCTAACTAGCGGACGCAGCGAGAAACGTGCTCTCCTCAGAAAAGAGTTTTTCTTCCTTAAATAATAAAAAATAGATATCGTTATAATATTATATTAATCGTTCTGAGTCAGGCTAACGTGAGGACACGGTTCGAATGCAGGGAAACAGGCAGAGGAGGGCGTGGGGGGAGGGGTTAAAGTTCAGAGCATTACATCAACACGGGGGTCTGTCTGGGATCCGCTCGCTGACCCTCTGCTAAACGTTGCTTTAGTTTAAAAACAAAAAAGGAGAGAAAAGAAGGTTCTGTAGCTACGAAGAACAAGAAAGATCTTTAACTTCATGACGACCGTTGTTGATTTGGTGTTAGTTTTTATTGTGTCGTTCTTAACTTTTTGATTTAAATCTGAGTTTATTTTTTAATAGTCCCCCCTGACCCCATCCTGAAACCAGTCACCCCCCCGTTCCGTCGCTGCTGGCGTCTCAGCTCCGTTTTCTGTTGGTTTTTTTCCTGTTTTCACCTTTTTTGCACTTTTTATGAAGCTTTTTTTTCTGAACAGTACTAGTGAGTATTATAGGTTTTATGAATAAACTGGTCATTTTATACAAAGTCTTGAGTATCTCATGCTATCTGTGTCAGGGAGGAGGAGGAGCAGGGGGCGTGGAGGAGAGAGAAGGGTGCCCTTTGACCCTGAAATCCAGACGCCTGGGCGCCATGCAAGGACAGGCTGAGAGGACGGAGAGAGGGATGAGGATGAGAGCCGTAAATGAGGAGGAGGAGGAAGAGAGGCGATGGATTAATAAATAAAAGTTTGTTTCCTAAATGGAGACGGTTACTAGGCTGTGAGGAGGGCAGAGTTTTCATGTGTTTGCTTCTAAAAGCGTAGCTATCTACAGCACGGCGCCTCGTTACACGGCACCGACGTCTTGGACACAAACGGCTTTTCCTATTGGCTCTAAAGCCCGGCGGCGGCCGATGGCTGGCGAACGGCTGAGGCCGGGTCCGGGGGACAGGAAGCCTCACTTCCTGTCGATGAAAACTGGGTCTCAAAACGCAGAAATAAAAACAAGTTCTTCAAGAACAAAACCAGGATTACAAACACCTTAAGATGCATTTTCTTATGTAAACAAAACACTAAAAAAATCAACAAAAATCAGTTTTAACAGATGATGTAGCCTACGCTTCCGCCGGAGCTTTCTGGTGCTTTTAGTGCTGATGTCATTTTTACATCTTTCTGCAAAAAAAAACTAGAAAGTTAATACATAATTAAATCCACGCACACACACACACACACACAAAAAAAATACACAAAAACGTGTGTCAGGTGAGGCAAAACGTGAGAAAAATCAGTGAACAGACTCATAATAAATACACACAATCAGCAAAGTAAAATTTACGTTCTCATGGTAACAATACACACAAAAAAATAATAATAAATCAGCATAAACAGAAAGTACAAGATTCAGTGGAGTTACCAACAAAAAGACACGCCGGCGTCGTGAAGAGAGCGGGAGAACGGAGGCGTTTTGTTCAAGAAGTTTTCATGGATGACTGCTTTTGAACGTTCTGCTAAAACAATTCGGATTGTTTGGCAACAGAACGAAAACATCCTGGGGGGAGATCGGAGCGAGAAAACTAAAAACATTTCATATATATATATATATTTATATATTTATATGTCGTAAGCCTATTTTTTAAATTATTCTCATTATTATTATGTACCTAGTTGGATTTTTGTTTTGCTTTTCTTTAGGGAATCGGGAGAATCGTCATCGCCATCATCATTTCCACAGCAGTGCCAAAGGAACGGGAAGGAGGAGGAGGACAGGAGGGACGGGAGAAAGAAGGGGACAGAAGGATGGACGTTACGGGGCAGGTGGGCGTGCTCAGTACAAGCCACACCCTCGGAGGTTGTTGGCGATGATGATATCGGTCACAGCATCAAACACGACCTGGATGTTCCCTGTATCCGTGGCACAGGTCATGTGACAGTAGATTTCCTTATTTGGAGAGCGGTTCTTGCTCTCAAACTGTGCTTGGATGTAAGCTGCTGCGTCCTCGTAGGTGTTGGGTCCTATAAATAAACAATAAATAAACAAACATAATAAAACAGGATGACCTCACAGGACAGGAATACTGAAAACACTCTAGTTGTTAAAGCGTTTACACCCATTCAGGTTTTCAACATTTTTTTTCACGTTTCAACCAAACTAAATGGAGATTTGACACCTGATATCATGACAACACGAAGGAGGGCATAAGTGTGAAGTGGACAGAAACTCAAACGTGGTGTTCAAGACTTTTTACAAACGGGATGGAGAACGGTAAATGTCCTGTATTTATAGAGCGCTTTCTAGAGTGTTCTACACTCCCCAAAGCGCTGCACAACACAAACAGCCATTCACCCACTGGTGGTGATAAACTAAGTTGTATCCTCAGCTGTCCTGGGGCACACTGGTGGAGGTGGGGATGCCATGCACCAGTGCCCGCCAGGTCCCTCTGACCACCTCCAGTAGGCAAGATGGGTGAAGTGTCTTGCCCAAGGACAAAACGACAATGTAACCCAGCTGGAGCTGGGATCAAACCAGCAACCCTCCGGTTGCCACTCTACCAACTGAGCTACATGCAGCCCTAAGGATGGAGTAGGATGGAGTAAAATGGAGTAGGACGAAGTTGGTTGAAGTGGGATGGAGATGGATGAGGAAGCTGGAGTAGAATGAAGAAGGATGGAAGAGAATGTTGTAGGATGGAGTTGGTTGAAGTAGGATGAAGGAGGATGGAGAATGTTGGAGGACGACGAAGCAGGATGGAGGTGGATAGGACGGAGAAGGATGAATGAAAGAGGACGGAGTAGGATGAAGCAGAATGGAGAAGGATGGAGGAGGATAGAGAAGGATAAAGTTGGATGGAGTAGGATGGAGTAAAATGGAGGATGGAGTTGGTTGAAGTAGGAAGGAGGAGGATGGAGGAGGACAGAGTAGGTTGGAGTCAGATGGAGGAGGATGTAGCAGAATGGAGAAGGATGGAGGAGGATAGAGAAGGATGGAGTAGGATGGAGTAAAATGGAGGATGGAGGTAATTGAAGTAGGATGGAGGTGGACGGAGTAGGATGGAAAGCGATGAAGTTGGATGGAGTAAATTGGAGGATGGAGTTGGTTGAAATAGGATGGAGAAGGGAATCGTTTTCATGTTTTTACAGGAAATGTGAAGTTTGTCAGACTTTTTATCAGCAGCATTCTGGGCTGATTTTTTTTTAAAAACCCTGTAAACCAAAGAAGAACCTGGTCCAGTTCAGTCGGATCAGGACTCTTATTTTGGATTTTTCCTTCCCCTTTAATAAAAACAACCCTTCTTTCCTACCTGTGTATTCAGGAAAGCAGATGCTGAGCGCGGACTTCTTAATCTTCTCTGCAAACAGATCCTTCTTGTTGAGGAAGAGGATAATGGAGGTGTCGATGAAGAACTTGTTGTTGCAGATGGAGTCAAACAGCATCAAAGACTCGTGCATACGATTCTGTAAAGAAGAAAGGATGGGGGGAGGAGAGACGATGGGATGAAACAACAAGGAAGGAAAGATGAATGAAAGGGAAAAAATGGGATTAGGAGACAGAGGGGAACGGATGACGAAAGTAAAGGGATTTAACAAAAATGAGAGGAAAAGCGAGGGAAAACAGTGGAGGAAGGAGAGCAAGAAAGAATGAGAAGAAGATTCATAAGTTACAAACAAGTCACCAGAAGTATTTACAGAAATGTTTAAATAAAAACACAGTTTTCTCATTAAAAGTTGAGGGAAGAGACGGAGGAACAAAGTGAGTCTGTGACTCTGAAACCGTCTGTTCAGGAACAACTTTCAACCTGTAATAATCAGAGTGAGTTCGTACGCCTTCACCATCATTTACACACACATAAAACAAAAACAAGGCAAAACATTCCAAAAATATGAGAACTTTTACTTGTATTTTTTATTATTTTGTGACTAATGACTAAACACTTCATGGAAGTAGTCCTGGAAAACCAACATTGGACATTTGTGTTTTACTGACATTTCACAAGTTTTTCAAGACAGAAAAAAGCAAAAATGACTTTATACTTGTATTAATTTTCTGTAGAGAAGGATCTGTAAGCCTGTGTTGATACGAGACATAAAAAGGGTTTTGAATGTTTGCTTTCATTTGAAAAAGTGTCAAATTAGCTGGATTTGAAGGATTTCTAGATACTTGATCTTTAGCATAAAGTTAAGTTTTATGACCACACAAAATCACTCAGAGGGCCACATTTGGCCCCAGGGCCACATTTTGGACATGCCTGCCTCACAGCTCAAAAAGTATCTGAAAATACCACCTTAAAATTCAAGCACTTTCAAGGGTTTCAAGCCCCTGTAAGAACCCCAATCAGAGAGAATGGAAACGAGGAAATGAAGAGAAAGCAGGAAGAGAAAATAAATAAAAACAAAAACTCTCTTCTCCTAGTGAAAACATTTATAAACATCCTGAAGACAAAATAATCACACGTGTGACGTTCATCATGTGCTGCTTTATTCATCTTCTATAAATACAATGTTCAATAACTTATCATTATGAAAGAGTTACAGCAGAAACACTTTACCTCAGTAGGACTCACACACACACACTCACACACGCACGCACGCACACACACACACACAAGTGCTTGGCTGCATCAAAGGGTTAATAAAATGGTTTTAATATTAATGTTGACAGTTTTAGGTTTTAGCGTCGCTTTAGCGTCGTGTGAGAAGAAGTGTTCAGAACCGTCGGTCTGCAGAGACTCGCAGTGGCTGGGATGATTGATTTAAAGTCATTGTGTGTGTGTGTGTGTGTGTGTGTGTGTGTGTGTGTGTGTGTGTATGTGTGTGTGTGTGTGTGTGTGCTGTTCCTTAAGACTGACCTCACACAGGAACATTTGATTGTTTCTTAGAAATAAACTGTTCCTCTGTAGCGCTAACACAATCAGGAGTTTATGGGATAAAGACAAGACTGATGTCATTTCTCCACCAACGCAGTGTGTGTGTGTGTGTGTGTGTGTGTGCGTATGTGTGTGCATGTGTAAAGTAAGTGGTATGGTGACAGTAACTATTAGATCCCTGTAGGCTGAGATTTGAGGGTAACATAGTCTGAGGCTGTATATACTGAAGGGATTTATCTATTTGTTGTGTTGTTGTGTGTTGCTGTGTGTTGTAATGTGTGAGTTTGTGATGCATTCAGGTCATTTAGGCTGATTTTAAAGAGCATATTTTAAGTTAGACACTCCCTTAAACAAATGTTTAGAGAAATATAATAGAAACTTTTTCTGAATAAAAATTGACACAAATTCAGCTTATTTAGGCTCTTGGGTTCGTTTTTGTGAGAATTGTCAATTTTTTCACCAAACCGGAAGTGACGACAGTTCAGGGAGACCGTTCGTTCTCTATATAGAAAACTGATCCACTATTCACTACTTGTGACGAGCAAAACAAACCCCCAGAGTGCCGTTATTTTATTACTTTATTACTATAGTGAGCAGTTATTTTATTAAGATAAAAAAAAAAAAAGATAAAAACAATCAGTCCTGTAAGGCTGTACCCTGTCGGTCCAGCTGTAGACCGTGACCCACCTCCTCACTCGGGTCTGGGTAAAATACCAGCGTTTAGCACCAGGTTTTGATCATCAGAGCTCCAAACATTGAGCTGCGTTCAGGTGGATTGTTAAGAAATGAAAGAGTTTATAAAAAGTTTCACAGGATGCAGCTAAACGGTTCGAGGCTGACCGAAACAGTGTCGAGTCAGGCTGGAAACCCCGCCGTGAAGCCCCTCTTGGTAGCCCCACTGGGAACGGGAATCCCCTCTGGAGAGCATCGCGGCATGGATTTACTGTACCCCGCCAGCCAGGTGAGGGTCAGACACCTGAAGGAAATGCGCTCATGAAATCGCGGACCGGTACCGGATTACGACCCACCATGAACCGTACCAAACCTGGCATGGAAACGAGACTCAAGTCTCCCCGTTAGCTCCTGTTAGCTGCTGCGTGCTAACAGCGGTTCCGGTGAATGGATCGAAGTAACGGCGCCTGTTTAGAGTCACACTGAATGTTTTTCGCCGGTATGTGGGACTCCATCACATCCAGTCCTGGACTAGACCAGGACCACCGGGGTTTTTCGTCTCCAAACAGAAGTCACCGTACCGGTAAGGTAGCCGTCCCGTTGTTGACTCAGTGTCCTGACAGACTGGCGATTGGCATTCACAAACATAATAATTTAGCATTTTTGATTAAAATGAATACACACCGACTCAATTAAAGAGCGCTCTAACCTAAAACTAACAACTCATCGCCGACAGCGAGCAGGCAGCTGGCAGACTAGAGCGGTGCCAGTCTGGAGATGTTAAAGTAGTTTAGCTTTAAAAAATCTACACAATGATTAAAACAAGCATCTGTTACACAAACTCCACACAACAAAGGGCTCAAATGATCATATTTATGGGATTATTGATCGTACAGAGTGTTAAATTATCCTACAAATACTTTATTTATCTACATCTGACAACACTGTAAGCAGCGCCACCTAGCTAGGAGCTCCCTTAGCTGACGTCACAGGTCCACATATGAAAAAAAAAGCGTTTTTAGAAGCTTTGCAAAAAGGGGCACTTTGGACTAGAAAAATGGTTTAACAAAATGTATTGTAAAACAAAATACCCTCAATAAACATTTCAAATAGTATTTTTGGACAGAGTTTTATCATAATAATAATAAAAAAAGAACTTAAAATATGCTCTTTAAGTTGTTATCTAACTGAACTTCATGCTACCTTTTTGTTCCCCATAGTAACATAACAAGATGGAGGCCAATGAAGAAGTAAACGATGGTGCCAGATAGGGCTGCATGATGTTAGAATAGGTGATGTCATTGTTTGATGTTGTCATGACGACATCAGTTGTGATAAACCCACCTAATCTTTCATCATGACGTTAAACACCCTGCACTTAATGGCCAAATAAATACATGTTATTAGGCCATTTTATTAGGTACAATAACACAAATACCTCATCAGCCAATCACATGGCAGGAGCTGGAGACGTGGTGAGGATGACCTTAAGTTCAGACTGAGCATCAGAATGAAGAGGAGTTTTTAGGTCATTATGAAGTGGCATTCAAAGAAGGCGGAGTCTCTAGAACTAAACAGGAAGTAGTCCTCTAATCTGAGCAATACTCATGACTAGTCGGATCAGGAGAGACGCTGATGCAGATCGGTGATGAATCAGTGGGTCATTTTCAGGTATTTAAAACAACTCCAAACAAAGTCAGACTAAACACATGTTCACTCCAAATTCACTCCATGTTCACTCCAGATTCACTCCATGTTCACTCCATGTTCACCCCATGTTCACTCCATGTTCACTCCAGATTCACTCCAGATTCACTCCAGGTTCACTCCATGTTCACCCCATGTTCACTCCAGATTCACCCCGTGTTCACTCCATGTTCACTCCAGATTCACTCCAGATTCACTCCAGGTTCACTCCATGTTCACCCCATGTTCACCCCATGTTCACTCCATGTTCACTCCAGATTCACTCCAGATTCACTCCAGGTTCACTCCATGTTCACCCCATGTTCACTCCAGATTCACCCCATGTTCACTCCATGTTCACTCCAGATTCACTCCAGATTCACTCCAGGTTCACTCCATGTTCACCCCATGTTCACCCCATGTTCACTCCATGTTCACTCCAGATTCACTCCAGATTCACTCCAGGTTCACTCCATGTTCACCCCATGTTCACTCCAGATTCACCCCGTGTTCACTCCATGTTCACTCCAGATTCACTCCATGTTCACTCCGTTCACTCCAGATTCACTCCAGATTCACCCCATGTTCACCCCATGTTCACTCCATGTTCACTCCAGATTCACCCCATGTTCACTCCAGATTCACCCCATGTTCACTCCAGATTCACCCCATGTTCACCCCATGTTCACTCCAGATTCACCCCATGTTCACTCCAGATTCACCCCATGTTCACCCCATGTTCACTCCAGATTCACTCCAGATTCACCCCATGTTCACTCCAGATTCACTCCAGATTCACCCCATGTTCAGTCCAGATTCACTCCAGATTCACCCCATGTTCACTCCAGATTCACTCCATGTTCATTCCAAATTCACCCCATGTTCACTCCAGATTCACTCCAGATTCACCCCATGTTCACCCCATGTTCACTCCAGGTTCACCCCATGTTCACTCCATGTTCACCCCATGTTCACTCCATGTTCACTCCAGATTCACTCCATGTTCACTCCAGATTCACCCCATGTTCACCCCATGTTCACCCCAAATTCACTCCATGTTCACTCCAGATTCACCCCATGTTCACTCCAGATTCACCCCATGTTCACTCCAACTCCATCTTAAACATGGTACAGGAAGAGGGTCTGAGAGTTGGGGTGTGTGTGTGTGTTTTTTTTTTTTTTACATATTCTATAGTTTTTCATGCATATTGTTGGAAAAGATGGTCCGTGTGTAGTTCATAACCATGAAATTGGAATAATGAAGCTCATGAAAGGGACTGGAAGGCAGCAGACAAAATCAGCCTGGAATACTGCTGTCTGAAGAATGCCAAAACAACTGATAAGATGCCCTTGGAATACCCAAACATGCTGGAAGAACTGCGTAGGAGGCTGCTACCCACTCTGAACTCTGTCCTGGAACTCCTTCACTTCTCTCCCCCCCCCTGGCTGAGGCGATGACGTCGCGCTGGCACTGCCGTGCTGACTCTCGAGTGACGCAGGAGGTCCCCCCGCCCCACCGAATGTCCTCTCTCTCCTTCTACCCATGTGACTGTCGGCGGGGTTTTTTCCATCGTTAGCAGCTGCCCCCTACTG
>SSNR01000417.1:320098-348313 GCA_006937965.1 Callopanchax toddi | reverse complement strand
CGGACTGATTAAAAAGCAGCCAAGGCTTAAAAATAAACTTCAGGTAAACTATTTATCAAAACCACCTCAAAACGTGATGAACTATCTAAAGAAGCTGGAGATGACTCAAGACTTTTGCACAAGACTGAAAGGAGGAGCTACAGATGCACCAAAATGTAAACTGGTGACTGGAATCAGAGTCAATGTAAAAAAAATAATAACGTATTTTGTTCGTTCTAGTTCTTAGAGATGAATCAGAATCAGCAGAAAAGCAGAATCCTTCCCAGCTGATTCTATGTATTCATTTGATGTAAAATCACAGCAGAAGGGTTAATGAGTGGTTCCTCTGATATGTTCCTTTATCAGTTACTGGGGGGGTGGGGGGGGTGGAGAAGTAAAGCTGTCAGAAAACATAGGAGTTGATTGTTTTTAGCTGATATTTATAATGTTTATGCCATTTTTTGATGTATTTTTGTATATTTGTATATGTAATATTCCATAGAGGGCATAATTACATTATACATAATACAGCTGCCTGTTAAACTTGTGTTTGCAGGTTATAGATCAAACCAATAATCCTGTTCAAAAGGATTTATTTTATAACAGATTAGTAGATTTTTGGTTGTGAAGGATCCCTGGAAACGCTGCTCGATGCAGACGGAGGACCGCCACCCTTCTATCGCCGCTAAAATGCAGCTATGCTCCAAATGTCAGCGTGACCTTCCAGGGCCTGCAGGCAGACCTGCACAACAACGAGACCCAGACGGATACACACAGATAAACGCTACTGATCACCTGTCTGACCAGGACTCCCTGCTACCATCATCTTGAAATATTCACTTTTTATTGTTGCAATGACAACTATTTGAGGGTTAAATAGGAATAAAAGTATGATTCTGTCCTCTGAGTTCCCATTAGGTTTCAGATCTCGTCTCCTCACCTCCTTCCTCTGTATTTTGGGATCCTCTCACCCCAAAACTCCTTCAGGATGTAAACATAGACTACTGGCTTCTGCTAGAGGCTCTGGCCTTTTGTCTGTGTGTAGAATATTACCCAGAATGCCTTGCCATGTCAGGGTGTCGAGGAATGATTTGCATGAAGACAGATAGCCGACACTCACACAGCGTTTGTCTTGTTACTAAACAAACGGCACCATGAACTTCGGCGCTCTCCATTCATTTACATGTTGAGTTATGAAAATCTGACCGTTAATCACCAACGGCGTCGGAGGAGTTCCAGGATCTCACTTTGTGTGGAGAGGAAGCGTCAGCCGAGCATGAAGTCATTAAACAATCAGATAATAACAGGTTTCAGTCAGAGTCTAAACATAACGGGTCCTAATTCATCAGGACGTTTATCCCTCCCTGTCTGGAGCGTCTTCACAAACCGTCTGTTTAGGGACGGATTAGAATCCTGCTTTCAAATGTTAAAACAAATGCGCTTTCTACTTTAAACAAACTGTTACACAACCGGCAGAAAAATAAACCCCCATACCAAGAAATAGAGCAATAGAAATTCATATTTTTTTGTGTTTTCTTTGTCGTTTGGGGCAATAACGGTTATAATATAATACAAAGGAATTAGAGGAACACATTGAAAACGCATCAGGCATCAACTGTAGATAAATCCTGCTGGATCTCCGTTCTGAAATAGAATAAGTAACGTGTTATAATAAAGATAATAATAATAAATCCTTTATTGATCCCGTTGGGGGAATTATTTCTCTACATTTGACCTGGACGGTGCCCAGGAGGAAACGTTGGGATCAGAATTCTGTCCTAGGATGCTTCAGTGTGTGGTCTGTGGGGGAACGGACTGAACAGCTGACCTTCTGATCAGCAGACAAGCTGATCCACTACAGTTAACTAAAGGAGGCGTCATCATCTGATGAAGATTTAAGGGGAATTTGTGGCCACATACATATATACCTCAGTACAACGTAGTGGAATTTGTTCTCTGTGTTTGACCCATCACTGACATGCAGTTGGACATTCAGTATCTTGCCCAAGGATGCTTTGACACATTGAGGTTTGATCCCAGGTCTCCCACATGGGAGGCAACCTCACTTCCCCTGTGACACAGTCGAAAATGAGCAGTAAAATAAGCAACCCTCATGAAGGCAACATCATGTCTGTGTCTTTATGTGTCTCGTCTCGTCTCTCGTCTCGTCTTCTTCCGCTTATCCGGGTCCGGGTCGCGGGGGCAGCATCCCAATTAGGGAGTTCCAGACAGTCTTCTCCCCAGCCACTTCTACCAGCTCCTCCGGCAGGATCCCAAGGCGCTCCAGGGCCAAACCAGAGATATATTTTCTCCAGCGTGTCCTGGGTCGACCCGGGGGCCTCCTGCCGGCAGGACATGCCTGAAACACCTCCCTGGGGAGGCGTCCAGGGGGCATCTTTAGATACCCGAAACCACCTCAACTGGCTCCTTTCGACATGGAGGAGCAGCGGTTCTACTCCGAGTCTCTCCCGGATGTCCGAGCTCCTCACCCTATCCCTAAGGCTGAGCCCGGCCACCCTGCGGAGAAAACTCATTTCGGCCGCTTGTATCCGTGATCTCGTTCTTTCGGTCATTACCCAAAGCTCATGACCATAGGTGAGGATTGGGAGGTAGATCGATCGGTAAATCGAGAGCCTTGCTTTCCGGCTCAGCTCCTTCTTCACCACAACAGACCGGTTCAGCGTCCGCATCACTGCAGACGCTGCCCCAATCCGCCTGTCGATCTCCCGCTCCCTCCTTCCCTCACTCGTGAACAAGACCCCGAGATACTTGAACTCCTCCACTTGAGGCAGGATCTCTCTCCCGACCTGGAGTTGGCAAGCCACCCTTTTCCGGTCGAGAACCATGGCCTCAGACTTGGAGGTGCTGATCCTCATCCCAGCCGCTTCACACTCAGCTGCGAACCTCCCCAGTAAGAGCTGAAGGTCAGAACCTGATGAAGCTAGGAGGACCACATCATCTGCAAAAAGCAGAGACGAGATTCTCCTGTCACCAAACTCAACCCCGTCCACACCACGGCTGCGCCTAGAAATCCTGTCCATAAAGGTTATGAACAGGACCGGTGACAAAGGGCAGCCCTGGCGGAGTCCAACCCTCACAGGGAACAGGTCCGACTTACTGCCGGCTATGCGGACCAGACTCACACTCCTCTGGTACAGGGACTGAATGGCCCTTAACAAAAGACCATCCACCCCGTACTCCTGGAGCGCCCCCCACAGGGTGTCCCTGGGGACACGGTCATAAGCCTTCTCCAAATCCACAAAACACATGTGGATTGGTTGGGCAAACTCCCATGACCCCTCCATCACCCTAGCGAGGGTAAAGAGCTGGTCCACAGTTCCACGACCAGGACAAAAACCACATTGCTCCTCCTCTATCCGAGGTTCAACTATCGACCGGACCCTCCTCTCCAGTACCCTGGAGTAGACCTTTCCAGGGAGGCTGAGGAGTGTGATCCCCCTATAGTTGGATCACAATTTTTTAATCTTTTTTAAGAAGGGGGACCAGAGGGTGTCTTTATGTGTGTAAAATAAAATACAAAATCTGGATATTTTATGAAAATCTGTCAGAGTCAAAACCAAATCAGAAACCTTTAAACAAGCTGTCCGTAGTTCCTGCAAAAATGCTCAAAGTACATTTGAAATGGGGAAAAAACAGGATATAATTAAACAATAACAGCAATCTCTGAGACAAGAACAATGATATCATTCAGACTAGGTGGTCCTCTTTACCGCTTCAGGACATTTTTCACCAAATCACAAGTTTTGATTAGATCTGATCCATTCCTCTGGTTCTGGACCACAGGTGTCTAAAACCTGCAGTAGAGGGACTCCTCTATAGGTCAACAGTGAGGGAGGTGTGACGTGTCTTACCGTAGTCTCATCCTCATGAAGCACCTGGTCATATCCACTCAGCGCCACACAGAAAATGATGGCCGTCACATCCTCAAAACAGTGGATCCACTTCTTTCTCTCCGACCTTTGACCTCCAACATCAAACAGCCTGATGGGCACAAGTAAACACAAATAAAAAACAAACGTTGTAAATTGTTGTCACATGAAACCACTCATTATTTTGTGTCTTGGAACTTGATTCCATCAGGTCATGGTGGTAAAATTTACTTTCAACATTTTAGCAGTTTCATTGTCTCATCTTAAACTTTGATTATGACTTAACAAAACATGCATATCCTTCCTAGTTACCTCTACATCATCAACCTGAAGCTACTAAGCTGATATTTGGATAATTTTAAAGAGGTGTTCTAAAAGTTTTTTATTTGTTCCTAAAAGTACAACGCTTTCACTTCTCAGGCTCCTCCAGCTTCTAGTTTCCATCAATAAGGCAGAACGCCAGTCTACTTTTAAAGCTTGGGTCCCACAGGAAACATCAGCTCCAGTTTTTGTTGAGTCTTCTGGTCTCACAGGATGCGCTCCTGAAGCAGAGGTGAACACTGCCTGTTTGATCGCACAATCTTCACAATATCTGGCGGGAACACCAAAAATCAGATCGGCACTTCTGGAATAGGAAGTGGCGCTCGTCTCGTTGTGGGACCACTCTCATTGGTTACAATGGTTTTATTTAAAATCATGGCTCATGTGCGCTGTGGCTCATCTGTTCCTGGTAGGACTCAAAAACCAGGCTTCAGACTTTCGTCTTTGATGAATCCCACAGTTAGAATGATCTTGGGTTATCCTGACAGTGAACTGGAGCTTTAGAAATAAACCTAATGGGGTCTCAAAGTTTATGTTTTGAGTATTTTTCAAACATAAATAGGACTGATTTGTAAAAATAAAACCCTCAGCCACCCAAAATGGGTTCCTCAAAAATAACTACATAATTTTAAATCACTTCAAAATAATCAAGAAGGATATTCAGCAGTAAAACATGGGTTAAAATCCTCAAAATGATTAAATGTTTGGTAGTTTTGAGCAGAAATGAAGTTGTTTACCAGATCTATTAGAATAAAATGTAAGAAATAGATTAATTTGTAAAGATATTATAGCCAATCTTTTAGAAGTGGACATTTTTGTCCTTAAACTGGCACCTGAGGTTTAAATGTGTAAAAGTAACCAGGTTTCTTTTCTTCACGCAGCGGCAGATGCTAAAATTAACCGTTCTGACAGGACTTTGGAGTTCTGTAGCGTCACATCTCATGTGTACCTCTGTCCCTGTCAAACGTAAGTCTGAAACAAGAAACCGTTGTGGTGAATTAAATCCCACTGCCAGCAGAAAACATGCAAAGACCTAAAATTATCTCAGTGTTCATTCAGGCTGGAGCAGCTCCAACTCTGTCACTTAGAACAAACAGGCATTTTTCTCTGCACTGTAGAGATAAGTTCAAACTCAGCAGGACACAAACATTCATCACGAGAGATGAATGATTTGCATAAAGAGATTTGCTGGAGCCAGATTCTCTGACAGTCAGGAGTGAGCGTCCTAAAGCCGCCTCTGATGGACCGACGGAGTCTGGAACATCCGGGAAAGACGCGCTCAGTGAAAACAAGTCCTAATCACTGTCAGGAAAATAGCATCCAATGCAACTTATTACGAAACAAACCCTGGAGTCACAACGTCACCAGCTCTTCTTCACACTTTTCTTTGAAAAGTCGTCCATTAAACCACTGATAGGTGAGAGCAGATCAGTGGAGCTGATTTATATGAAAACGATGAAAAATGAAGGTTTTAGCCTATTGATATATCTCTACGCATTTTCATATGAAATTCACTTTTTATCTTTATTGAAAAGCCTGTTAGGTTGTTTTTGCATGGTGGCAGTGTGGCCTTGCACAGGGTTCCTACAGGTTTCTTCTAGTCAAATTCAAGTCTTTTAAAGACCTTTTTAAGACCATTTATATAAAAATGTGTTCGTCTCTGTGTGGCCCTGCGATGGACTGGCGACCTGTCCAGGGTGTCCCCCGCCTCTCGCCCCTTGACCGCTGGAGATAGGCACCAGCTGCCCCGCGACCCTCTGTGGAGGAATAAGCGGCTACAGAAAATGGATGGATGGATGGATGGATGTAATACCCATTTCACAGACCTACCGACAAGGAAAAACAAAAACTCTTGAACATGTGTTCATTTATTTTGAAAAGAAATGTGGAATGTGCAAAGTATGACAAGTTATTTAATCAGAATAATCGTGGTTGAGAAATGAAACCTTTGAGGTGAAATGCGATACGGAGAAGTTACACAGCACACATTTTAAGACCCAGGTGTCAAAATTCAAGACTTTTTCAAGTCTTTTAAAGGTATTATTTCCCAATTCATATATTCAATGCTTTTAAGACTTTTTAAGACCTTGCGGGAACCCTGCTTGCGGGAACCCTGCTTGCAGGAAGAAGGCTGCACGTTTAACACTTGGCTTAGACATTTGGGTGAGTGGTGACTCTAAATCAGGGGTTTTGAACCTGTGGCCTGTGGGCCGTATACGGTCAGCTGACCCCTTTTATCAGGCCTGCAACATAAATAATTAAACTCAGGGGGTTAAAATATCAACAATAATGGCGCTTCTGTGATCAAATCGACAGTAATTCATATATCCAAGCCTGGATTGGAGTCAGTGAACACAACAGCAGTAGAGCATCTGGCCCAGGCGCTGGTGTGTTAAGTTGCAGTATGAAGCCAGGATCACATGTGGCCAGGCTGCAGAGTGAGCTTGTTGGAATTTCCACTTTCTGTTGCAGCAGCTAAAGAGAACTCGAATGTCCGTGGATGATCAAGGACGCACATGCTGTAGCCCCCCTGAACCCACTGGGTCACACTCTGACGACCTAGCAAGAAAAGATTCCCCACCCTTGGTGTAAATCGGGGGCGCCCAAGCTGTTGATCGTGAAGGAATTGCTGTTAGATCGTGGGACAGTCTCACTCAGGAATGAGTTACAACAACAGCAGTTGTGAAACGAAAACAGAGTTAAGCGTGATTAGAAGGAGGCGGAGACACACTGCAGCACTTGCAATGCCTGCAGCACTAGCTAGACCCCACCCCCCTTCAGATGATACCAGCAGGCAGATTTTAAGAGGAGCACAAAAAGGAAAGGAGATGGATTATCAGTGCTGATCAACATGGTGTAATCCAGAACCTGCTACTGTGGAATATCATCTCTGCAGCCTAAATATTGAAGTGATATCTTAATTCAACCACAGTGTCTTCAGTCAGTCTTCTTCAGATCTGCTGCAACACAGAAAACCTTCCTGTCCACAGCTACTGTATAACCTGCTATAATGATTTAATGAAAAACTTTGGTTTGATCTTTTTAGTCAGGAAAGAAAACCTGAGGAAAAAGCTAAAATGGTCACCACAGGAAACGAGAGTTTAATTCCAAAGGAAAATGTTTAAATCGTGTTTATTTAAGCTGCAGGAGGCCACACTCTGACTTAAACGCTGGCTTTTTTGTGGTGCTGAAAACAGAGCAGGCTGGACTGAACCCCAGTGAACCCAGTCATGTGTGATGGGTCTAATGGTAGGTAGGCTGATGGGTTACACCCAGTCCAGGAACACAGCCGCCTCCCACACGCTGCAGAGCTGCCAATAATAGAGTCCAGCTGGAAATATACAGTACAGGACTCTATGACACACACACACAGTGGAAAGCCTCATTCAGCAGAGCTAATGTGCCTCTGCAGCTTTAAGTTGTGCGTTTTTGTGCGTTTCTAAAGCAGAACTAACACAAACTGAGACAAACATTGTGATGATGCAGGAAAATAACTGGAGCTAATCGCTGATTATTCTAAACGCTTCTCAGTGGATCAGAATGAGGATGCCACAAACAGAAAGTCAGGGAAGAGACCCGTCTATGCAGTCCCTCCCTTTTCCCTCCATCACCGTTCCCTCAGAGCTCTGGTCTAATTGAATCCGACCTCATTAAAGTGGCAGAGAATCATAAATATGGAGGCTTGTTTAAACCATTTGATCAGATTAATTACAGAGTGGAGTTCCTGCTGGCTGACAGGAACCAGAGACGGATGGCTTCAGAGGGAAGCGTCATACGGACCTGAAGTGGAGGTTTTTGAAGGTGAAGTGTGTTTCGACGATGCCAGTGGTCTTCACTCGGGTCCGCAGGATGTCCTGCTCTGTCGGCTGGTAGTCCGCCGCGCCGATCCGATCTAGGCTGTCTAGATAGCTAAACACACAAACACAGGAAGAACAAAGACCGTCAGGAGATCGGGTTAGTGATTTTATGCAGCCCTTGATTGCATTTCCAGAATGACTGGATTGAGTCCTCCGTCAGTTGTGGATGCAGAGACATTTTCACTAATGTGAGGTTAAACCCAAAGTACTGATAAGTCAAAGTGTTTTTATGACAGCAGAAAACCTGACTCAATCCAGCATCTTTACTGACAATGTTGGACTCAGATCCTGCTCTGGTTGATGAGAATAGACTAGAATTTATGTTCAAGCAACTAGAAATCAACTAACCAATCAAATCCAGGATATTTGATGCTTTTTTATTATTTAGGCAGAGTACGAGACCCTTTCATGACTATTTTAGAGCAGTACAAAGAAATAATATGAAATTGTTGCTTGCGAAGGCTTTAAACTGTTTGGCCATGATCTTGAAAAGTTTGGACACCCCTTTCCTCAACCAGCAAACGTTATTGATGCTCTACATCAGCAGAGGTGTCCAGAGTCAGGCTGAACAGAACACTCAAACCATGCAGGGCTCTAATGTGATGGATGTGATACGTTTTATTTTTAGACCGGTGATGTTCTTTCAGGGCTTCTAAATGGATGCTCAGTTACTTCAAAGTGAGAAGATAAAGGATTGAGAGGGAGGATATATCGGCTGAGTGTAACAAAAGGTGGATGAAACACACACACACACACACACCGACATGAGCAGCTTCACTGATAAGAACTATTGATTACACACACACACACACACACAGAGAAATATTGGTTGGATTGTGGTTTGGAAGGGAGGAAGATGAGATAAAGAAAGAACTTTCTGCTCCTGAGCCACAGCCAGGCAGGAATCTGGGACCACATTGTGTTTTATGGAATGAGAATAAATGCAAACATGCACACACACACCCCTCCACAAACACACACACACACACACACACAGCAAGAGCTCAGGACGACCTGATGGTGACACAGAGTGAAAGAGGAGTGATTAGATTACATCCAACAACCCACAACTTCACTTCATGAACTGAACTAACAGCTGATAAATGAGCTGTTTTCAGGGTAAATGACCAGATGTAATCACTGTAAAGTCTGATTTGAACATGAAGCTTTTATAAGAATGTTTTAGAAAAAACAACAACATATAAATCACAAAAGTAAAATAGATTCAAATGCATTTAAAAAATGTCCTTTTAACCCTTTAAAGGGAGCAGACTGGAACACATGGATATTTACAGTTTGAACCACTGAGTGTTATTGGAGACGATTAGAAGAAGGTTTTTCATTTTCACTAATTGGGTTTATTTTAATTTTTGAAGTTACATCAGGACAAAACCTGGCAGTTTAGGGGTTAAAAAAAGCAAACTCCTTGCTATTATTTGATAAGTCTAATTAGGGCTGACGCTGGTTTGATGGATAAAAAAATAAAAATGATAACATTTACTTTAATGCTAGTATTTTACGAGAATTTATAAATGAATCAAGTTTCAGCTGCAAATCTAAATGTAAATCAAGCTGGATTTACACTGTAAAATGATATGGTTAATCAATTTAAACCTAATAAATTCACTTGGATAAACTTCATTCAACTACTTGTTACAAACCGTTTCTTTAACCTGGACCTCGGTTTTCTGTTTAAGTGAAATATGGGTTCTCAACCAATGAGAAATCAGTCAGAAACTAAAGCAGGAAGCTGAGACGTCACATCTTCACCCAAAATCCAGCAGACGAGGGGATTCAAAGTGAAATGAAACCACAACCAGAAGGGTCAAAGGTCAAGGCCTAAACGCTCATCTTTCATAACCTTTACAGCTACGAGTGTGACCCCTCTCTGCTCACTCGTCCATCCATCGGTGCACACACACACACACACACACACACACACACACACACACACACACACACACACACGCACACACACAGAGTAAATCACATTAAACAGGAAGACTAATGTTTCACCACAGCTTCTACTCTCCTCCCTGATGAACAGAATGACAGAGCAGACTCATAAAACCGCTGACTCATGGGAGTTTTGATCAAATTCATTTAGATTCTGAACGACAAACTTCACCTCCATGTGGAGAAAACAGGGTTCACTCAAACTTCATTTAAACACTTTCCATCGCCTCACACTGATGAAGATGAACATGAATAAAACATTTTCACTCAAAGTGATTATTTCACTTCCTCGTCTCATCGGGGGAGATGTGTTCGATTTCAGCTACAGTTTGAGATAGAAATGAACTGATTTTGATATTGATGACTGATTTCTTGATGATACAGATTGATATGAATCTAATTCATCTCAAAGAACTTTACAGTATTAGGGGTGTAAGAAAAAAATCAATGCACTGATATATCAGACAACTGAAGATGCTAACTTTTTTGTTTAGCTGCAACAGCTTTTAGTTTTAACAATTAATAAATATCGTAATATATCATTTTCGCGGTCCTGCTGTTTCGCAGATTTTTTTTGTGCAATTTTGCATGCTTTTTTGTCACAGTGCATTGGTTACTGCAACCTGACCAGGGACGAGTCTAGGATTAGAGCGTTAGAGGTGCTAAGCATCCAGAGAGCTGCCCTGCCAGGCAAGATAAATTTAACTGTTTTGCACATTTTAACACAATTTCAAATCTAATTTTTAGTTTATTTAAATGCTGAGCCATAGCAAAAAAAAAAAGGGCTGAATTGACCTGAAAATAGTCAATTAATAACTTAAACTAGGAGAGCCCCCACATCCACCAAGCCCCTCAGTCTAGTTTAGATCTCTTGATAATGCCTGATCATCCCCAAAATGTCATCACTTATTGGGCCTTTTCTAAAATTTCCTGAAAAGTCATCTAAATCTAAACCGACTAGGGTGACCAGATCCAAACCAACATAATGTGGGACATGTTAAATACTAAAGGATTGTCTAAATTTAAACAATGTACATAAAAAAAGCAGATTCAATGTGAATGCAGATTATGAACTAACAAAAAGAGTTTAGCCTTTATTGATGACACATGTCCAGGTTGGGATTTGAACCCCGGTCTCCCACGTAAAAGGAGCTTCATCTTCCTCTATGCTACGGTCCAACGTGTGTGAGGGAGGTGGATTCACAGGTCTTAATGTGACCCTAATGCTGACCTGAAACGGAGACTTCTCTGAATGAATAAATGAAACAACAGGTTACCAGAACAATGGGAGGCTTTTAGCCAGCAGCTCTTAATCCACTGGTTCTGTAAGAGCAGAGATTTAAAAAGCTGCAGCGCTACGAGCTGATTGGCTCTGAGACTAAAACTCAAAATATGAATTTAAAACCTGAGCTAAAGGAACAAACGGATCCAGATGTTTAAACTGTTCAGGTCCAAACGGGCTCCGTCTGTTTAGGACGGAAACCAACGCAGTTATGCCACAATGGAGTCCATCTAAACACCTCACCTGGGACTTTCACATCCCTCACCATGTGTGTGTGTGTGTGTGCGCGCACCGTGTTTCTACTCTAGTGTCACTGAGGCAGGAATGTAAATCACAGCGTGTGCTCAGCGGTAAATAGGTCAGCACACTCAGCGCATGGAGGCTGAGAAGGAGCTGCAGCTTCAGGCAGGACTCAGGCTGCAGCTTCCTGTCAAACAGGAACATATTACATGCATGTCACACGTGCACGCACACACACACGCTCAGAAACAGGCTGACTGAAACTGAGGAGTTGAACAGAATTTCTGTACTTTTTCTGAATTTCATCAGATTTTTCGTGGAGGTTCAGGTTGTGGATGCTTTGTGTGGTCTGATCATGTGACATCTGTCCTATCACCTGATTGGCTGCTTTGTCTGCTCAGCTCCACAGGCCTCAACATAATAGGAAGTGTGCATCAATTTTTAATGCGACATTTACCACAAACAGACGAACCCAGTCAGAGCGGCTCTAAAGGCGTTCCCAGTCTGAAACAGAATCCTTTAAATGTTTGTCATCCACTCACGTTTGTGAATTTGATTTCTGAATGAAATTTTACATACTTTTAAACTTTTTTTCTAGTTTTTATGTGTTTTCATCACTTCCAGACTCGATCACTATAAAAAGGAAGTTGTGCCCTTCGTGCAGAAGAGAACTGGACTCCTTGGTTTTATTTCCCGTCTTGCTGCTGTGGTTAAACAGACTAACTTAGGGAAATGAGCTCCTCTCCTTCCCACACACAACATAAATCAGATCCATCCAACGGAGACTGATGGTGTGTGTGAGCTACAGCACGCTGACAACAGCACAAGTGTGTGTCTAGTCTTTTATGGGGAGGTGTTTGATAATGAGTCAGGAATTCATCTGAACTCAGACTGTCACATATCTGGTTTATGGGTCAGCTCATGTTTTAGTTTCAAATCAAGTCTCTGAGTTTTTATTTAACTCCTCGCTTCACTCAGGTGGGTCAGACCAAACCGTGACAGAGGGAAAAAAATTACAATGAAACAAAACACAGGAGGATCAAATCCGGTTAAATCAACTCTGTTGTTTCATTTAGTCTGAAAACACAAAATGAAAAAAAATGGGGAACAAAAAGGAACTGGAGTCAAAATCCAGCTGTCTCTGAAACTACAGCTTGTAAAATGAATTTCTGCTTCAGCTAACATGTTCAAGTTGGTCTACAGAGATTTTACAATAAAATTAATTCTAATATTAACCGTTTAAACCCTGAAATAACAACAAAAAACTGAACTGTTTACGGGTTAACGCAGGAATGTCCAAACTAAAACATGCACAAACGATTTGGTCCTGGCTGGGGTTCTTTTGTTAATCGTTTGGTAGAGAAGGACCAGTAAACCTGTGTAGATGTGAGATCTTCTATGTTAGTTTTAATTTAATAAAGTTAGAAGGATTTGATGGGTCCATGGTTTTCTAGATATCAGCAACAAGAACAGAGTCTGGGTTTCTCTTCTCTTTAGAGTCACGTTTTATGAACAGAAGTCTGTTTTTTAGTAAGTCAGAGACTTTGTGGTTCAGTTTCCATGGAGGACTGTTTTCTATCATTGTTGAAAAGCCGTTGAGGGAAACGCAAAACCACTCTGAGGGTCTCCTTTAGCCCCTTGGCCACATTTTGGACATGCCTGGGTTAATGTTAAAAAAAGACTAATAAATAATCAGTTTTAATTTATTATGTCATTATAGAAAAACATTAAAGTAATAATATTAGTTATTTCCACCTGCAGATCCTCCACCAGGGGGCAGCAGAGAGGCATGTGACTAGACGTGGCAGGTTTTAATGAAAGTACTAATCCTGATACTCTATCTGGCTGCTATAGTGCCAGAAGTGGTTTGACGTGAATTAGAATGAATTGTTTAAATCTGGTTTGGGCGTCTTGTCAGGATGCCTCCTGGATGCCTCCTTTGGGAGGTGGACTGGGCATGTCCTGACACGTTGGAGACCGTATATCTCCAGTCTGGCCTAGGAACGCCTTGGGGTCCTGCCAGAGAAAGTGGTAGAGGTGGATTTTTACTGAGAACAATGAAGTCGTGACCGTTTGTTTCCAGGTATAATAAAGAAAACAAACAGCTGTTATGATTTTGGGTTCTTGCTCCATGCAGCATATCTCTGTCACCTCACTCTCTGATTGGCTACAGGTCACATTCCACAGGCTGCATGACTGTTTATTCTCAGGGAAAACCACACACAATGTGATATCAGCCCAAGACAATCCAACATGTTGGATTTCTCCCATTTGTGATAGGAGCGATCCCGACGTCCTTCAGAGTGGACCAGCGCACTTTTAACACACCACACATGACAGGAATGTCTGATATGATTATTTTTAGAGTCATTATGATAATCAGGGCATCCTTAAGATTGTAAAAAGAGGAGAATATAAAAAAGTACACATTCAGCTTCTATTCTAACGGGTCACTCTGAAGTGGGTTCTATCAGTTATTTAACCACAGTAAAAGCAACAGCCACCGAACATTCAACCGAACCAGGAAGGAAGATGATTACAAGAAATAAAACAGTAAGAGACACAAAAAGGTAGAAAACACACAAAATGTCATTTAAGAACAAAAGTGTGTTGTTAGAAGAGGACCTAAAAGTTATTAGTTTATTAATAATTCTAGAGTTACAGAGAGTACGTACTACTGCGCTGAGTCGTTGAGCTGGTACTCGCGGGCGCGGCTGAAGCACTCCTGGATGCCCGAGTCGGCCCACAGACGCATCATGGCGCCCAGCAGCTCGGCGGAGTAAGGCTCCGTGTCCTCCATACGACTCACCACGTCACACACCATCTTAGCATCCGCCTGCAGGACACACACAAAGCTGGTCAGGAAAGAGCTAGACAAAGTATGATGATCACATCGTATCTACAGCAATGTGTACAAATACTTAGAAATATCATGGGAGGTACCATGTGACAACAGCATCACAATTTGTGCTTGGCTGCATTCCAATTAGCCGTATGCTCATCAAACAATTTCTCTGAACTGAGGCTTTTCCAGAAGCTGTCTACAATATAGAGATACATACAGATAGGAAATATTCAAAACTTTTACACAAAAATCATCCCTTTACTAGGATGTCGATGTACTCCTTAGGTTTATATGTACAAGCTGGCTAGAACATGTGATCTAGAACAAAACATCTCCGCAGAGATTCTTTAAAAGACAACAGTTTTCCTGCTGCTTTTTTCTAGAACAAATATTCTGTTCTCCTTCTAAAGGTGTCGGCTTTCCCACGCCGTAACGTTCAGATTCTGTCTGAAGAATAAACAAACATGAGCCGACCTTAAACTCCGCAGGAAATCAAATATACTGCTGAGTCAGCAAACTTTAGACTCACACCGTGGGGTGAAACGTAAAGATTAAACCACAGATTATATTACAAAGAAACAAAAAATATTTTGTAAAAAATCCCCCAGACACACAAAATTAATTTTATTAGAAATAAATAACAAGGACATGAAATAATTCAAACGTATTTAAAGGGTTAAAATCCTCCATAAAATCCTGGTTGAATCTTTGGTAGCAGAACTGAAGCTGTTTAACTGATCAGAGAAAAGCTGAACAATAAATTAAGTTTTTTTAAACACATTTTCTTCCAGAGAGGTTCCTGAAAGCTGATTGGTGGTTGGAGACTCCTCGTGGAGGTCAGCCTACCTCCACCTGTCACACCTGGTTCAGATGACAGCAGATCAGGATGATCCAACCCTCCTCCTCCTCCCTCTGCTGGATCGTTCTCCCTCCCAGGACTCCAGCTCTTCACCTGTCTGACCTCTTCCAGTCACTTCCTTTCTATCACTCATTAGTAATCCTAACACCATCGACCCTCCGCTGACCTCCATCTACCCCCCCCCCCCCCCCCCCCCCCCCCCCCCCCCCGTCCTTCATCTCTCCTACCATCCGAGCTCACGCCCTTGCGCGTTTTGTTCTCCGGTTTTCCTCCCTCGGTTTACTCCGCCCTCTCCTTTTTCCCTGTTTACTTTCCCCGTTGCCTTCTCCCTCCCGTTTACTCTCCCCTCTCTGGATCTATTTTTGAACACCTTCCCTCCATCACCGCCTGTCTCTTCTCCTCCAGTCAGTTCCTCCCTTCACTCAGTGACCTCTTCACCTCCTTTCAAACTTTATGACAGAAGAAGCTTCACTGCCTTCAGCTAAACTATTTCTAAATCAGTCTTTTTGGATGTTTTTAGGTTTATTTTTTAATGTACAGATCAAGTTTGATGTGAATGCATTGCAAAGTTCTGTTAACCTAAACTTTGAACTAACTAAAATACTTGGAACATTCTAAATTTCAACCCTAGAGTGTTATTTGTAGATATAACACCTCATTTTTTCAATTTGTATCATTCATTTTTTATTACAAGTCCAGTGTAATAAAGTGGCAATATATTATTTCTACTAAATGGACAAAATCCAAATAGAGTATGAAAGAAATTGAATATTTAAAACCATTATAGAACAAGTGGTGCTGACTGTAATGATAGTGATAAATTTGATCACTTGGTTAAAGAGTAAGTTGCATTAATATAGCGCCTCTCTCTACACCAATCAGAAGGTTTATTTACAGATACAAACAGACGAGGGTCATTCTGTTATCAGATATAAGGTCTACCTACCAGTGACTCCATTTAAATAAAATGGTAAAGAGTCATTAGAAACAGGAAGTAGTCCTCTGACCAGGATAGATCAAGAAAGACGATATTTCAGGTGAGTTACACATTTGCTGATTATTTTCAGGTTTTTAAATCAACTCTTTAAAATGTTCAACCAATGCATTAAATACATTTGTTGGACTGTCATAAAAATATCTTATTCTGGTGTTTTATTTTTTCAGGTATACATATTTGTTTCCCTGTTGTTTTGCTTTTAACACGTTCAAATAAATAAGTAAATAAATCAGAAGTGGTGACTTTCTAGCAAAAATTTCCTAAATTAGTTTAACAGCTATAAGAAAAGTTTAAAAAATGATTGCCTTTGATGAGAAATTCAATCATTAGGGCAGAAAAAATCTTCAGGTTGGATGTCTGAAGGACAAAAAGCTGCAGATTTTTAAATAAAGGGTCGTTTAAGGTCAGTAAAACCTCATGTTGGTTTCTGTTCACTGCCTTGTGATGTCACAGGGAGCCAATAAGAACTCTCAGAAATGTAAACTCTTCCAGTTTATTCTGCCCCTTTCCAAACCTCCTCCTTTCTATTTTTGGGGCTCTTCTTCATCCTGGCTGTCAGTCACCCATCCTCTTCCTCCTGGTTTTAACCTTCATCGTTGTCTTTGTGACGTCGCTGCGATCGGACACGCCCATGGATGCTGTTTATTTACACATCCATCTCTGCTTCATCTCAACCTCTCCTCCTCTGCTGTCTGCCAGCAGGGAGAGACACCCCACCCCTCCTCTGCTGCATCACGTGACTCTCGGCTGCAGTTACCATGGCAACCATCTTCCTTTCCCGGGATCACAATCTAGTCTGATTTTCCTCTCTTTCTCTGCCCTTCCCATCCACTCTGCCGCACCCTCCTCCATCAGCATCATCCTCCCCATCCATCCTCACTCCTGCTTTCCCCCCTCCTCTTCGTGCTCAGGATGACTTTCAGAGGAGAGTAATTTTCCGTATCATCTCCAGAATCAATCGGACTCGTGACACTGATGAAGATGTCAGAGGAACAGCTGAAGCAGGAGGAGGTGGGCGCGTGACCTCCTTCACCTGTTGTCTCCAGAGGTCTACCCCCACCCCCACCCTCTCTCTGCAGCAGCCGCTGAATAATGTAAGCGATGAAATATTTAATTGGTGTGCAGCCCTCCTGTAGACTCCCACAGTGGAGCCTAAATACACACACACACACACACACACATATATATATAAATGTGTGTGTTCACGAGTGGAGCTTCTGTTTCCACCGAGCTTCCTGCAGCCACACCCATCACACAGACGATGGAGGATGTCGGGAATGAACACCATGTGCTGTTCTGAGCGCAGCGTTAAAATGCTTTTAGAGCCGCGAGATCAGGAAGAAAGAAAATCAATCCTGCTGTCCCACCCTCATCCTCATCCTCACCAGAGGAAGGCAGAGAGTCATTCTTCAGATGATGATGAGTGTTTCTGTGCAGAATGATGAATCCATTACAGCTGATCTGTGTTGCAGTGCAGGGTTGTTCTACATGCACGTGCAGCGCTCACTATACGGACCTAAATGAAAACTCAGTTTGTTCCCAGAAAGGAATCTTTTACATTCTGGAGCTCTTTGTGTTTTTTTTTTTTTTTTTTTTTTTTTTTTTTTTTTTAATCATTTGTCTCTGTTCTGTCTGTTCAACACTTACTGTAAGTAAAAAAACATTCAATCTCTAGCAGTGAGGAACGACTATATTACATCACTTTGCATTGTGGTCTAGAACAGCGCCACCAGGTGGCAGCAGCTCTGTTTTGTTCCCAGTGATTTTTGTTTTAGGAATTTATCTTGTTTTTTCTGATTGAAGGCATTGCTGCTTTCTGAATCATTCAACTTTCTACTTTGCAGCTAATTGTTATGATGTGTAACCATAGCAACAACCGACTTTACAGGAGGGAGCAGCTGATTGACATCTTAACATCTTCACTAAAACTGAAACTTTGACCCAAAATCTCAACTGAGTTAAAGAGGAGGAGACATGGATGTAGAGCAGGAGCAAAGAGAAAAGAGAGGAGGAGAAAGTTTAAACCATCACTTCCATCCATCATAACGGGAATGTGAGATCTCTTAGCTGCTATTTGTCCCTAGTCTCCAATTAGAGGACTAGTTCCTGTTTTTAGGGACATTACCAGTAGGTGTGTAGATAAACAGATAAATAACTGATAGAGGCCACTTCAGATTGACCCAAGCATCCCTTTAATCAAACACCTCTGCTGTTTGATGATGTCATTCTGACAGCGATCAGAACCCAAGAGGTCTGTAAACAGGATGAGCTGCTGCATCCAGATGTAGAGGCGGTGTTTTCACACACACCCCTGCAGTGAGCTGTGACTACCTTCAGGTGAAATGTGAGGAGACATCGAACTAGATGTGGAGGATTCCTCACGCCTCCAGCTTGTCAATATCCTCAACATCGATAGAAAAGCAGAAAGTTTATCTTGATCCAATTAACAGAGCCTTAAACTGCCCCTCACCCCACTGGCTCTGAGGATCTGTAAGGACGACCAGATCTACAGACCAAGGCTCATGAAGGCTCTAGACCCAGACGGTGTGTCTCCTTCCTGTCTGAAGGTCTGTGCTGAGCAGTTGGCCCCCATCTTTACAATAACATCACATCACTGGAACTGCAAAGTCCCAATGTGCCTCTAAAGCTCCACCATCATCCCAGTCTCCAACAAACCCTCAATGCAAGAATGAAATGTCTACAGGCCTGTCGCCCTGACGTCTGTGGTCATGAATATCTTTTTAAGGCTGGCCCTGAACCACCTGAAGATCATCACAGGACCCCTGCTGATCACATACCGGGCAAACAGGTTGGTGGAGGATGCAGTCAACGTGCATCACCTCCAGCAGCATCTCCACCCTGCAGGGATGCACCGTCCTGTTTGTTGACTTTAGCTCAGCGTTCAACTCCACTCTCCCAGAACTCCTCCAGTTCAAACTGTCCCAGCCCCACCTGTCAGGGGATCACAAAGGCTGAGACCTCAGTACTGGTGCCCCCAGTGATGTGTGCTGTCCCAACTGATTTTCTCCCTTTATACAAATGACTGCACCTCCAGTGATCCATCTGTCAAACTCCTGAAGTTTGCAGATGACACAAAAGTCCTTATCCTCATCTGGAACTGTGACGAGTCAGCATTCAGACAGGAGGTGAACAGCTGGTCCTCAGGTGCAGTCAGAACTACCTATGGCTAGTAGTGGACTTCAGTACCTCTGTCCCCCATCTCAACAGCACTGTGTCTGTGGTGGACATGTGTGAGTACCACCATCACCCAGGACCCCCCAAAATTCCAAAAATGACACAGTAATTTAAAATAACCACATTTTGAGGTCACAGGTTCAAACACCAGCTTAAACAGGCCTCAGCTGGAGGACCCTTGAGCAAGTCTGCACGCTGCCCCAAAACCTGGATGATAAAAACTCATCACCAGGAATTAATCAAGCCTAAAAAAACCCAAAAACTCCAAAGCTTTGCTGCAGTTTCAAACAAAGAAACAAGGATTTTACAGTCGAATGTTTTTATCTGAACTCAGCCAATTTCAACCTGCAGGTTATAAATGCCACCAGGTCACAAGATCACGTATGAAGAAAAGAATAAATAACACGCTTTATCTGCTGCTGACAAGTGAATTCAGCTCCGTCCAGAGGAGAACATTTCATTCTCACTCAGTGGAAATAATCTGGATTTTAAAAAACTTCACGTGTCATTCTGAGTAAAAATTCACTTAAGTTTCGTTTTTTTTTAAACACCCAGGGAAAGCAGAAGTGTGAAAATGTTTCTGCTGCAGCTCTGTTCTGATGTAATCCAGTTCCTGTCTTCCCTGGGAGGCAGCGGAGGGGGGAGGGGAGGGGGAGGAGCAGTGATGGAGTTAACAGGAGCAGAAGAAGAAAAGTCACTCAAAGGAATCAAAACGAGACGAAACAGAAACCATTCCGTTCTCACCAATCACACGTGAAGGCCAAAACAAGGCGTCCAATCGCGTGGGGGAAGGCTGGTCACGTGATCGGGCCGCTGCGAGCTCTATGGAGGCGGCTGGCTAGGCTGGTTGCTATGGTAACTGGTTGGTATCCTAGAGACGGGCAGAGGGGCTAATAGGGAACTGAATAGTGAGATGGAGGCTGATCCCAGACCTCAGGCCCGGAACTGAGAAAGTACACGAGCACTTAGAATCTTATGCCGGCATGTGAGTGTACACATGTGTGTGGCCATTAGAGATAAGTGCTAATAAATTAGATTATCTTATTTTCACAGCCAAACACACACACAGATATACACACACACACATACAAGCACAGACTGTACAGCTACATTCAGGCCTGATGCTTCATTGAACTATAAATAATGGCTGTATACACACACACACACACACACACACACACACACACACACACACACACACACACACACACACACACACACACGGGATGTGAGGATGCTGAACGAGTCCTGGATGAGAGCCAACTCATCCTGGGAACACGCTGTTCCAAACCGCTCACGTGATCAAAGCCTGGTCATTTAAAACCAAACAAAACTCATTAAAAATCACAACATTTATTTTGAATTTATCCTCTAAATTAAAATTATGTTTGCCTCAAACTTAAAAAAGAAAACTGTTTTCACAAATAAAAACCGAGAAAATCTAGACAGAAAACTGAACTTGGTCTAAGTAAACATCTGATTTCTGATCCTTAGGGTCAGGATTAGGGTTCGCTCTGATTTCATGATGCTAGTTTATCTTAACGAACCAGAATTACTAGAGCGCATTATTATTTAAGTTTCTTAACTGGGAAATTTTTTAAAATGATGCTTGGCGATGATGCATTCACTGACCAACAACAACATCTGATTTCAGAGTTCAAGATTGGCCAGTCATTTTACATGGATTGGATATGATTCTACTCCTGTGGTCATTTCAGGAACTGCAGTTTTTGGTAACTTCTGACTTTCAGCCATGAAGGCTGTACAGTGGCGGCCCATCAATAGAGGGCGCTGCCCCATCAGTCTCACAGGAAGAGGAGGAGGAAGAAGAAGATTGGAATCACAAAATAGTTTTAAAAGAAACATAAAAATTAAATTAAACAACGTATATGACCTAACTACGCCACATTTTTTGTGAATTGGTGGTAGGGATTTTTACCAGCAACATTTGTAGATAAAACTGTAGATAACTAAAGGTTTGAGATGATGAAATGAGAATAAGAAGAATTTATTCTTTTCATTTAAGAAGAATCAATAATTGTGATTTGAATGGGTTTCTTTGGGCACATTTTTGTGTTTAGGGACATTAACACTAGAATTTCACGTCACATAATCTAGATTAAAAAATGTTAACAACATGAAAAAACTGCTTTTTATAAAACAACAGCTATATGCATAAAATAAGCTAAAAACGGAAACCTAAAAACACAAACGTGCTGGACGCATAAACAAGTCGATCTGATGTTGTGAAATGATGGAGGTTAATTCTGCAGTCATCTTGAGTTGGGTTGACTCCTAATTGGTTGTAGACGTTCATCCTATGAAAACGTTGACACACACACACACACACACACACACACGCACACACACACACACACACGCACGCACACACACACACACACACACACACACACACACACACACACACATGCTCGCCAGTCTTTCACCCTTCAGCAGCAGCTGATAAAGACTCTGTGGTTTTTTAACCAGTCATAAAGCTGCTGGCCTTCATCTGCCTTTAACACTCATCGTACCGTGATGAAGTTGTGTGTGTGTGTGTGTGTGTGTGTGTGTGTGTGTGTGTGTGTGTGTGTGTGTTAGTGCATGTCAGCGCCCTGTGGGCACAAACTTTCTGTGTTGAGACTAGAAAGCTGCAGCGATGCACTCAGCTGACTGGGCGCTTTAACACAACATCTTCCATCTACCCCCCCCCCCCCCCCCCCCCCCCCCTTCCCCTCCCGCATTCCTCCATCTCCTCCTCTCCACTCCATCCATTACTCTGGTTTATTCAGGCAGCCTCTCCTCCCCCCTCCTCCCCCGTTTCTGTGGTGGAGGCTGAAGAACAGTGAAGGGAAGCAGCACAAACAGAAGGAAGTGCTGAGCCAAATGACTGTATGCATGACGGAACTCATACAGCGCTGAACTCACCAGAACCACGCAGACATTAAGGTTCTGCTCAGGTTCTTTACTTCCTCTCTCCATGCTCTTCACAAAGACCTGCGGTTTAGTCTTTATGCTCAGGCAGGAGGGAATGTTGCATCTTCTTAACCCTTTAAAGGCGCTCACTGAGATATGAGGAGGTTTAAAGCTTCGAAATGGTAAAAGCCTAAAAATGGTATTCATCAGGTTTCAGACTGAAATAAATAAATAATAATAAAGTTGCCAGCTTTTAATATAAGACGTTCTTTTTTACAAATCGTTTCTGATCTCAGTATCGTCTCACTTTTTATGTTTTGTTGTTTAAAAATCAGTTACTTCCAAAAAATGTGCAAAACCTTTGCAGCAGTTTAGTTCAAACACGTAAAAAAAAAAAAAAAAAAAACTTTTTGGTGAATTTGAATAAAATAGTCCGAAAATTGCTTCACGTTACTGTTGGGCTAAAATCTCAAATCTTCATTTTTCATCACTTTTGTGTTTTTACAAAAATCCCATTTCAGTATGTGTATATACGTATACCTTTATTGTGTGCCTTTTCAGTTTACTATAACCCTATAATTCTTTTTGCTGGTGAGGAGGTTAAAGGTTTGTGTGAGCTGAAGGACAACTGGATGTCGAGTTCCTACAGAACCCTGAACCAGAACCTGATGACCTTTGACTGAAGCGTAGTTTTAGATGAGGTTAAAGTTCATGAACATCCATCTGGATCAGGAACACAAGAGAAGCTTCTTCTTCTTCTCAGACTCAATCAACTGAAAATCCCCCCCCCCCCCCCCCCCCCCCCCAAATCATAGATTTTAAGTTGTTGATTTATCAATGGAATTTTTAGGTCGTTTTGTGATTTTGTAGACTTTCATTGTTGTGTGTGTTGATTTTAATTGTGGGGAACTGATCACTGATTGTGATAAAACTGAATAAAAAAGGATGTTTTCTCCTCCAGTTGCAGGAAAAGTTGATGAATTTGAGTAAAACAAACATCTGGAGGAGGAGATAAACCTAACAGGGACGAGGTGACGGGTCCAAACCAGGACTGGATCAACAAGACGGGAAAGGATGGAGGAGAGAGGAGACGAACACACACACACACACACGCACACAGGGGACACCCCATTTAAACATCAATTATTGATGGACAGACAGATGCAGCTTTTTAAGGAGTGAATAATTAAAGGAACATGAATTAAGGGGGGGGGCAGGAAGTGTCTTTTATTGTTTTTTCTAGAAATCGTTTATTGTTGATCAGCTCAAAGAGGAGATGGAGCCTCAAGTCTTCATTCCGGACAATCACTTCATCTGTCCATCCCTCCACTCATCTGTCCATCCACTCATCTGTCCATCCACTCATCTGTCCATCCCTCCACTCATCTGTCCATCCACTCATCTGTCCATCCATCCACTCATCTGTCCATCCCTCCACTCATCTGTCCACCCCTCCACTCATCTGTCCATGCATCTGTCCGTTCACTCAAACTTTGTCCTGTCGTCTCCAAATTGTCCACATCAGATCTAGTTATTTTTGCTCTTTCTCTCTCTCTCTCACACACACTCCCCCCAGCTTAGCTCAGATGTCCCCGTTTCCATAGCAACAACGGCTTGTTGAATTCACCTAATCACCTGTCATCTTGAGCACTTGTGCAGATATGTTCAAAACACACACACAAAAACACACACATTCCATGTCAGGCTGACATGACATCGTCCTCATTCCTGATAACGGACATCTCCACTGGTACATTTGTTTAACATCACCCTGGTCTCATATCACACACACACACACACACACACACACACACACACACACACACACACACACACACACACACACACACACACACACACACACACACACACACACACACACACACACACACACACACACACACGAGACAGAGAAATATGCTGATGCAGGCATTAAGGATCTTTGAATGGAGCAGTAACGACTACGGCTGCTTGATTACGTAAATAAACCTGATTATTTAGATGATTTAAACTTGAACCATCACATTTTAAAGAGATAAGAAAGTAAATCAGCTTTAATCTGTTCTGTTTAGGATACAATATCTCCCACAAATGATTAAAGTTTTCCCACTTCCAGAGACGGGAGAGGTCTGTAACACCTCAACAGTAGAGACAGATTCTAAAATAACGATCTGGAACATCACATCTGGTGAGGAAATCAGCAATGATACATCAGAAAAACAGAACTTAATATTTGGAACAGAATCCTTTGTTTCCTGTACTTCCTGACCAGGTTACCTTCACTGCAGCAGGGATCTGGAGCCACATGGATCTTCTCCATGTTCTGGGATCTATTTTTCACTTCAACAGCTGGATGTGATGCTCATAGAGGGTTTGTGGTATCAAGAGTATTACAGTTATGATGTATTAACAAAAAATGACTTATTTTAGGTTGTTTTTTTACTAAAGAGAGATGTGATAGAGTAAAAGGATCCTCACGTTGCATCACGCCACTGATGGAGGTCCAGGTGATGGAAGCTTTCACACACTAACAGATAAAACTCATTTCAGAAAGTAGTCGGGTCAAAGTTCACATCATCTCTGAGAATTAGAGCAACACTGTCAGTAAATGCATCAGGTAGTAAAAATGCTGAAAACAGTGTGCGTGAGAGGTGTAGTGGGGTGTGTGTGTGTGTGTGTGTAGCTGGATGCTGGACAGGAGTACAGCTCCATCGACCAAAGACAGGAAGAGAGAAGGGCAAGGAGAGGAGAAGACAGGGAGGAGAGAGACCATGCTGATGCTATCTGCTAACCTTCAATTAGCAGCAGTAGTCAGCAGCAGGGCATTGATTTCCCTCTAAATGCCACAGCAGTGTGCACACGTCCACCTCCAAACACACACATACATGCACAGGTTCATCGTAAAACTTCAAAGTAACCAGGAAAGAACAGAGCTGGAGTAGGAATAAGTACTGCAGATGGTACAACGGCAGGCTGAAGCGTTTCAGTGTGAGGCAGAAATCCCCAGAATCAACTGGGTAAGAGAGCTTTTCATGATGCAGGGGTGTGAAACCTCCGGCCACCTCTATACGACCCATGGGCCTCTTTTTATCAGCCCACCACGTAACGCCAAATAAAAGATTAAATGTAGAGGGGAAAAAAAATCAAACAGCGGTGCATCTGTGATCAAATCAACAGTAATTCATATATCTGATCCTGGATTGGAGTCAGTGAACACAACAGCACTGAAGCGTCAGCGGCCAAGCTGCAGAGTGATCTGCACGGCTTTTTGTAATTTCTACTTCCTGTTGGGGGGTCAACATGCTCAACCTGCTCTGTGGCCCGTGATGCAGCGTGAGATAAAATGGGCAAAATACTGAACTGCATCCCATCAAAAATGGCTGCCCTCCGCTCCTCAGAGATGGGTCTAATTTCACTACATTCACTACATATGTGGCCACAAATCCTCCCCCTCCTTAATTATTATTTTTCAATTGTCAAAATTATTCAGCTACAAATGACAGTTGAGCTTATTCCAGTCAGTTTTCAGCTCATTCATTCTGCACTCAGCAGTTCAACTGTATGTCTGGAAAAAATGCAACTGTTTCTGTTTGCATTCTAAATTCATTTTTTGTGTTTTATTGATTCAAGCTGATGTCGCGTGATACAGAGCTGCTAATTAACTATCTGAGGGAAAGACGGACTTGAGGCAACGAGACGGAAAACTAACACTTCAATCACAGAACCTTTGGACCTTTTAAGAACCCATCGCCACTTTTTCCTCAAGTCAGAAAAATATCCACACATTCCAAAAGGATTGGTCATAAAGAAGAAATGATTGTCGAGTTTTTTGGGTCTGAAACATTCAGTATGTTGGTTGAATTCTGTTATTCGGTCAGCGTTTCCAGTGAAAGAGCACAAACTGATTGTGCTGCTGTTTATTTTCATCTGCATGAGTGAAACCTGCATGTGGCTCCCTGGACGCCCCGTGCACATCATGTGCAGATGTTCCTGTATGTAAAATCTGCATGTAGAACACAGGAGACGCTCTGCAACAGCCAATCAGCTGTCAGGGTTTATCCACCACAGCTGAATAGTAAACCTGAGGTTTTAGTGCTTCTACAGCTAAACTGCTAACCTGGACTCATAGATCTGAACTGGCCCAGTTGGACCTGAATCAAAGGAACGACCTGCATCCTCTACAGAGAGGCTTAAGGAAGCACAGACACCGAAATAAAACCAGGAAAATAGAATCTCCTGCAGAAATGAATTACTGGATAAAGCACTGAAAGTAGCTGAGGAGCTGATTTAGAAGTGGAAGTTTAATGTGGCGTTTAAATAAATTCAGAATGATCTGGAAAAGAACCAAATATAACAGAATAGAATATTACAGAAGATTCGTCCCTAGTGGGGACACTTCAGTGCATCAGCAGCAGGTAAACGCAAACACTCACTAAAGAAATACGAACATTTAAAGGAAGAATTGAGAAAACAAACATTGATGATGTTTGAATGTTGAGATCTGGATGAAACCTGCTGAGAACCTGAACTCTACTGGTTAGAGTGGGACTGTTAGTTTAGTTGATGGTTTTAATGCTGCTGCAGTAAACAAAGCCACCGACACCCTGGTGCAGGGGTCGTGCTAAATGAATATTTCCTGTCATTGACTGGTTTTTTTAAACGGTGAAGGAGAAGGAGTTGTGTCTGAATTGACCGACGTAAGCCCTCCACCTGGACAGAAGTCCACGCCGAGTCGCTCACGCTGAACCACCTGCCCTGGGTCTGGTAGTGGACCGGGCTGGACTGACCATCGAGGATCTTAATCCCCAGTGGGCCTGTAACTTTGGGCGATCTGAGCTGAGCTTCCTGTTGCTGCCGCCTTTACAAAAAGCATGCGCCCTCTGCTGTCAGGGTCGTGTAATGACCCCAAACAATCAGACCCCGATCATAAGACGACCCCGCATTTTTACATTATTTTCAACAAAATAAACTCTTCTCATATTCAGGACAATACATCTATTCATCTGCTGGATGTGTGACGACATGACAGCGATTCTCTGTTCAGCTAATTGCTCATTTTTATTTAAAATGAATCACAAATAAATGCCGTTGGAAATGTCAATAATAATAATAATAATTCAATGATTTCCTTCATCAGATGTCAGAACTGGTGAGACGTTTATAGCCATTAATAACCTGGTCATAATAAAAAGTAAATAAATAAATATATTTTCAACCCAGATCGGCCAAACCTATTGAGGCGTTTGATGGAGGAACTTCAGATCAAACCAGACGTCCCTCACAGTGACAGGATGTCAGATAAACACTGAATGCTTCCTCTGGACTACCCCCCTCCCCTCCCCTCCCCCGACAGTCCAGACCATAAACCGTCCTCAACTCCTAAAATACCCTGATGAAGATCCTGGATGGACTCACACACCTGCTCTAATTCTGTGTGAATGATTATTGTTAATCCTTATAATTTTAGTATTGTTGAATCTAGACTTCCTGCCTGCTGGAATGTTCTCTTCAGCCGGCCACTTAATTAGAGACGCCTGGAAATAGACAGCGAGATAATTAAAGTATGTGGCCTCTGCTGCTGTAGATAACCGTTCCCAGCCTTCTGGATCAGGACACTTTAAGGCTCCAGCAGCAGGGCATCAGGAGAGTCGGCATAATGTCCATAAAGAGGACCTGGTTTCAGCTCTCCATCAATCAAACAGGAGCAGTTCAAGTGACTATTAGTTTAATCATCACATGTTGACGTTTTCCTGTCCGATGGTCAGATTATTATTAGAAGGGTTTTTAAAGCTGCTCTACGTAATCTGCAATCGAGCTAGGTATAGCTAGCTATCTTACACAAACACGGTCTCAGAGCCCCCCCCCCCCCCCCCCCCCC
>SSNR01000417.1:297586-320088 GCA_006937965.1 Callopanchax toddi | reverse complement strand
CCCCCCCCCCCCCCCATCTAATCTAATATCACTCTAATATCACTGAAATACTTCAATTTTCTACCACTGTGTTTTATTTCAGACTGCTGAAGAGACATTTTCTGTTTCGTTTACTTTTTAATTTTAGTTATTATTCTGTCTTACTGTTCTGAAATGTTTCAGTTTTTTGAAAGCCATGTGAAATTTTGCTTGGTTTAAAACATTTTAGAAAGAAATACTTTTTTTTTTTTTTAAGTTTCAGGTTCAGGCTGCAGAGATGATACTAAAGCTCACTGTCAGGTGCTTCTTTTAGCTAAAAGGGAACAAAATAACTTCTGTCAAAGTTAGGAAAATTAGATGAACAGTGCTGAAGTGAAAACAATAAAAATCCTCATCCATCAGGAGGTCTGCAGGAAAAAATGTCCCCCTGTTCCGGAGGCAGGCTCACATTTCACTTCAGAACCAGGAGCAACGAGGAACCGCTCTAACTGAGGGCGTGGCCCCTCCCCCTTCCTCCACTGTCAGCTCTGGACCTCCTGCATCATCATAGGTCCTGTTGCCATTGTTACCAAGTTATTTTAAACACCACAATGCACTAGTGATGAAATATAATCACATGCCCTTCAAAGGTTTAAAGTGTCTCGTATTAACAAAGATTTACTGATTCTTTAAACCTAAAACTTTGCTCTTGATAAAATGTTGTATTTATGTTTATTAGCAGTACAAATAAAAAAATCACTATAAATTATTTTTCCATTTTCTTTACTTAAAAAAAAATCTAAATTACTGTAACCCATGAGGATTTTAAACTTTGTCTTTCAAGATAAAGGACTTTGGCCTTTGGCTTTAAAGGTCTGGCCCCCCTGACTGTAAAGGATCTGGTGTCAGATCCCAACGCCGGCCTTCGGAGGTCTGCAGGAGTCTCTGATACCAGTCGGATTTCTTTGGGCCAAATAGGAAGGACCTCCTCAAAAATGTCACAGCTGGTTTGTGCTCTAGAACACAACCTGACAACTTCACACATCGAAGGGTTTTCATGACAGAGATGATGCTCTTCTCTTAAAGCAGGCGTCTATTTTTAGCTCGGCCTAATTAACTGCACCAGCAGCTGGCTGACAAACTGAACAGAACCCAGAAACATCCAGCAAACAATCAGAGTGTCGGCGCTCGTAGGTTCAAGCTGGATGATACAGACAGAGGGGAATGAAACCAGGAGGTTTTACTAACACATGGCAGCAGATCAGCTCCTTTAAGGTCTTCAGCTCAGAGCTGATGTTTGTGTTTGTTTTCTAACAGCTTCTTCTCGACTCAATCCTGTCTTTTGTGGTCCAAACTGGAGAAAAACCACTGGCATTCAGGCATTCTGCAGAGGAACAGAAACCCGATGACATTAATCATATCAGGCGTGTAACGCCAAAGCAGCAGAAACAAAAAACATCTCTCCTCTTCATCGTTAGTTCCACCTGAGGGAGAAGAATTCATGTTTCTCTCCTCCTCTCCATCATTCCCTCCCTCTCCTCTCAGGGGAGGGACGTCTGTGTTCTCCCTCGGTCTCTGAGCGCCTGAGAACCCGATCCCTGAGGTCTGAGCCATTAGACCCGTACAACCGCCAGTTGTCTTCAGGACTGACTGATCTCAGGTCTGTCAATGTGACATCATGCCGGTTTTATCTTCTTGTTTTTCAGCGATGCTTCTCTGAGATTCCTCTGGGATCAGTTCTAGTTCTGGTTTAGAGGTGGAGATGGTTTTAAATTCAGCACAACCAGCACAGATTTACTAAAAGTGAGGATGTTTTCTATTTTTCAGAACATTCCCTCTGCTCCTTTGTTTAAGGAGGCCCAGGAGTACCACCAGAGTTCTACAACGTGACCTCAGGGGTCTGACCAAACCACTAGAAACAGACTTCATGATGGTGGTCTGAGGGCCCCATGTCCTCTAGTGGACCCTGTGCTCACTGCTCAGCACCGTGGAGCTCCACTGGAACACAGAGAACACCAGAACCAGCAGGTCCACCACTGGAGCCCTGAGCTTTTCACAGAGGACCTACTTCATACCTGAACTCTCAAGTGTGTTGATCTGGATGTCACATCAAGGTTCTATTCAGTTCATTCTGATCTCTCTGAATCCCCAGCAGCCTTATTTTTTTATTTTGTGCAGAGAGCAAGATTTGCAAACCAGCACTGATGATTGGCGGTTTTAGTAACCGCCGGCGACGAGAGAGAAGCATCTCAGTCCCGGTCTATGCAGTGCAGAGTCACAGATCGCTGTGGCGACAGGTCTATGTAACTGTCAGATGATGCTGGCAGCACCAGTCTGGCAAACACACTGAGAAGGTTACAGCGAGCGAGAGAGAGAGAGAGAGAGAGAGAGAGAGAGAGAGAGAGTGTGTGTGTGTGTGTTCTGGGGTAGCTACAGGGTGAATCATGGAGCTGGAGAACCAGTTGTGTGAGGGTGTTAGTGTGTGTTGCCTCCCCTTAAGGCTCCACTCTGAGCTGTTCTGATGTGATGCACTTTGACAGGCTTTACTATTTAAAATGCACTGTTGGTTCACACACACACACACACACACACACACACACACACACACACACACACACACACACACACAGGGAAGACAAAAAGTAATGAAATAAGCAGCTGCTTTCAGCTGTTTCCTGCATGTTAAACATCTTCAGTCCTGCTCAAAATGACCAAACCTTCAACCATCAGGGGGATTTTAACCCTTTAAATTTTAGTTTAATGACTTGATATTATTGTTATTTATGAAAAAAAGTTTGTGTTAATTTTAGGTGGTTGGAGGATTTTTCTCACAAATCAGTCCAATAGATAAAGAAAAACCCCAACATTCACTGTGACTCGTGGTTAGTTTTTGCGCCACATCAGTTTAATAATCCTTCACATAAGGACTGAATAAATCATTTCCCCCCAACAAGTCTTTATTTGTTTTATGAAAGAAAAAAGCTTTTGCATTTTTTCATGATAAATACTAGCATCATTTAATCATACTGAATTATAAAAGTTAGAATAAAAACAATGTAATGTTTGATTGTTTTGATCAGAACAGAAGTTGATTAAGAGCTTTAACCCCCCTGGTCAGTTTCTAAATTAAAATTATTGTTGTTGTTCCAGTTGTAGATTTATAGACATTGACTGGAATCACATTAAGCTGCATATATTGTGATTTTCAGATTCTTGTTCAGCTCTAACCTGCACTGACTCCAGGCTACAGGATGAAAATCTGATGACCTTGAAGTTTATGAGTCTGGAAGGAAAAACTTCCAAATGGAATACTGTTAGCGTGAATTAGCACTGAGTTCAAAAACCAGGAAAATGTGGAATGTTTAGGTTTTTATATTGCTCTTCTGCAAGGCTACATTTATAGAACCACAATAAGAGGAATCTAACCTTTAAGAACACAGAGAGAGAACACAGAGAGACTGAGAAGGAGCTTCATCCCGCAAGCGATACGGTCCCTAAAGCAGATCAGTACTCAGAAATAATCATCCTTGCACTACAGGCACATTTGCACATGTATACAAAATTGCACACACCCTAATCATTCCATTTATTTCCATTTCCATCTTCCTTTTTAATATATTAACATTGTTGTTTACACTTGTTACTAAGTTTGTACAGTTCTTATATATTTTGGTATTTTATATTTGTTCTATTTTTTAAGCTAAACTTAGTCTTATTTTATCTTCTTTTTTGTAAATTTTACCACACCTTTTTATTTCTTACTTGCTTCTTATAAATTTTTTTGGTTCAACGGCAGTCGTACAAGCATTTCACTGCATATCGTCCTGTGTATGAGTGTGTATGTGACAAATAAAATTTGAATTTGAATTAAGCGTTGATTGGCTGACATTAGTGGATGCTTGAAGGTTTTACATTTTAGATCACCTGAGGCTGAATTTACAGCATGCATCATAATAAAGATGCAGATGGTTTGTTTTGTTTTTGAACAGAATGATGATCCATCAGTTTTCTAACCCTGTTGATGGTTGCAAATCATTTCGTTTGATCCCAGCATGCACCTGGTTGGCCTAAACCTCCACATCCCTGAAGTGAAGGAGAACATGTCAGCAGAACGGTGAATTTAAACCAAGAGGTCAACATGAGCCCCTCAACCGGGGATCAGAGGGGAGAAGGCTCTAGTGTTCTCACACACACACACACACACACACACACACACACACACACACACACACACACACACTTAGAGAAAAGGTGTGTGTCAACACCACACTAAAAACACTTTAACAAGTCCAGACTTTGACCTGCGACATCGACGGAGACAAAGATGCTGCAGATAGAAACACAATCCAAAATCTCAGGTGTGGGATCCTTCCTGTTGCTAGGATACGCTTCAATCTGCTCCGAACATCTCACTGTAATGATGCAGATGCTTTATCTCTACTCTCAATGCTCTGCTATATTTATCAACATACTCACACACACACCCACAAACACACACACACACACGTGCTGCTCTGTAACCTCCATGTGCTGCAGGGCCAGACCTGGTCCACGTGATGGTTCTAATCATCTGTCTAATGGTTATAATGACAATAACATTAATGATAATGATAGTAAGAACAATGATAAAAACATTAATAATACAAACATAAACAATAATAACAATATAATAATAGTAACAATAAAAAGAACCCTGATGGTTAAAGAACCCTGATGGTCAAAGGATCCTGATGGTCAAAGGACCCTGATGGTTAAAGGACCCTGATGGTTAAAGGATCCTGATGGTTAAAGGACTCTGATGGTTAAAGGATCCTGATGGTTAAAGGATCCTGATGGTTAAAGGACCCTGATGGTTAAAGGATCCTGATGGTTAAAGGATCCTGATGGTTAAAGGATCCTGATGGTTAAAGGACCCTGATGGTTAAAGGATCCTGATGGTTAAAGGATCCTGATGGTTAAAGGATCCTGATGGTTAAAGAACCCTGATGGTTAAAGGACTCTGATGGTTAAAGGATCCTGATGGTTAAAGGACCCTGATGGTTAAAGATCCTGATGGTTAAAGGATCCTGATGGTTAAAGGACCCTGATGGTTAAAGGATCCTGATGGTTAAAGGATCCTGACGGTTAAAGGATCCTGATGGTTAAAGAACCCTGATGGTTAAAGGATCCTGATGGTTAAAGGACCCTGATGGTTAAAGGACCCTGATGGTTAAAGGACCCTGATGGTTAAAGGATCCTGATGGTTAAAGGACCCTGATGGTTAAAGGATCCTGATGGTTAAAGGATCCTGATGGTTAAAGGATCCTGATGGTTAAAGGATCCTGATGGTTAAAGGATCCTGATGGTTAAAGGACCCTGATGGTTAAAGGACCCTGATGGTTAAAGGATCCTGATGGTTAAAGGATCCTGACGGTTAAAGGATCCTGATGGTTAAAGGATCCTGATGGTTAAAGGATCCTGATGGTTAAAGGACCCTGATGGTTAAAGAACCCTGATGGTTAAAGGATCCTGATGGTTAAAGGACCCTGATGGTTAAAGGATCCTGATGGTTAAAGGAACCTGGTGGTTAAAGGATCCTGACGGTTAAAGGATCCTGATGGTTAAAGGATCCTGATGGTTAAAGGACCCTGATGGTTAAAGGACCCTGATGGTTAAAGGATCCTGATGGTTAAAGGACCCTGATGGTTAAAGGACCCTGATGGTTAAAGGATCCTGATGGTTAAAGAACCCTGATGGTTAAAGGATCCTGACGGTTAAAGGATCCTGATGGTTAAAGGACCCTGATGGTTAAAGGACCCTGATGGTTAAAGGATCCTGATGGTTAAAGGACCCTGATGGTTAAAGGACCCTGATGGTTAAAGGACCCTGATGGTTAAAGGATCCTGATGGTTAAAGGACCCTGATGGTTAAAGGACCCTGATGGTTAAAGGATCCTGATGGTTCTTGTCTGAAAAGCTTAAAGGAAACTGACTAACCTCTAAGACCTGCTCTAAAAGCAGACCTCGTGCAGGTAGTTTCACCCCTTAATGAGCTGAGAGCACATCAACATCAGGAGAGCTTGAACCCAAACCCAGTAGTCAGTTTTCTCACACACACACATTAACCCATGAGAATAACGGTCTGTTTCCACAACAACAGGCTCCAACCTGTCAGCCATCTCTCCATCTGTCTCCTGGTTCTTCATCTCATCCCTCCATTCATCCCAGCTCCTCATCTTCCATCGTCTCCACCTTCAAGAGTCCATTGAGACGCAGAGTGTTTTTTTGACGTCAGTATTTGTATCTCAGCTGAGAAGCAGCTGTGTCCCTAATTTCCTCCTTTATATCTTATAAAGTGGGTTAGGGTTTGTATTTCATCAGCATTGATGCAGCGATTGAGATAAGAAGTTGGTCTCCCAATATTTACGTGATTTATACGTTTTTGGTCTAAGAAGACAAAACAACAGCTATTAAAATCTACTAGTGTTGCTTCGTAGGGAAAATGTGTTTCTTTGCAGCTCAATCAAAATAAACTGAGATCCCATCTGTAATTTGTTCTGAGCCTAGAGAGGAGTCTGGCTTCAAACTAGAGATGAGATTAAAAGTTTATCACCAACATTTTTAGCATTTATTGAAAAAATGATCACTGACCACAATAATGACCGAAATTGTATCACCAAGTATCGTGATATATAAAATTTCCCCATTAGCAATATCAGTTGTGCTTTTAAACAGCATAACAATTTCAGCATTTAGGTAAGCTGTTATCAAGTCAATCAAAAATCCTATAATATCCATCGATAGACGTGTGGCTCTATAGGACAAAAAAGGGTCGTTAAAAAGTTTGTTTAAAAATGTTTTCTGTCTTTTTTCATTTTATCCAACCGGGTAATGTGAAATCAAAGTCCTTATTTACTCCTAACCAATCAGGAGCACTGACCCAGGCAGCTCCGTCACTAAGCCCCTCCCCTCTCAGACCAAAACAGAGAGCAGGTTGCTGCTAGGAGGGACGGAGGAAATTATACGGAAAAAAGGTTTAGTTAGTTCACCAGCATGACAATGTTTTGGTTTTTACAAGTCAGACAAAAACCAAACAATGGTCATTTGCAAAATGAGCAGAGAATCGATAAAACCCAGTCTGGTAACACAAGCAACGTGTTTTAGCATTAAGCTGCTTGAAGCTGCAGGTATACGAGCTGTCGCCCCGGTAAGGATCCACGTACGGACAATACATCCTCAGAGGTAGAGTCTACTGCAAACCAATAAACACAACCTGAACCCGAAATGACCTGAAGAACATGAAGCCCAAACACCGGACCCGGACTACGAGCTGAGCCGAACCGACGCATGTAACATTCAAACATGCTGAAGTGGACTTGTTTTGATAAAACAGCTGATCCCCTGTGTGGTTCAGCTGTCTGTCTTCCCCCGGTTCAAATACAGGATCTTTAATCACTCAAAATCAGTCAATCATGTCCCAAAGAAGTAAAACCAATGACTCCAGGGTTCAGCATCAGAGAGGGAAGGAGGGGGGGTTGAACAGTCAAATACTTTTGTGTGCAAAAATGTTATATAAATATAAAATAATAACATCAAGCAGTTTAGTAGAGCAGGTTCTAAAGGAGATCCTTAAACAGGCTCTCATTTCTAATAAAGACTTTCTGATGTCTAAGAACCAGAATCCTAATAGAATACAAGAGTAAAGTGTATCGCAAACAGTTTGATATATCGTAAATGGTGTGATGCATCATGAATAATACAATAAGTGGTTTGATATATTGTAAATGGGTCAATATATCATAAACTGTATGATATGTCATAAACGGTATAATGTCTTATAAGCAGCGGGCTCGTCGCTCTGTGCCACTAGCGGGCCGTGTCTGCTCGCCTGTTCGCATTGAATAACAACTCAAATGTGACAATATTCACATGATGCAGCTCTTTGTAATGTCCATCTGTAGAATTTAAGATTGTATGATATCTTAAATATTTTGCATTTGCAGGAAATTTTAGTCTGTGGAGCAATTATGCTGCCACAGTCCCATCTAGTGGACAAGTTTTGTTTTTGCGTGTACGGGTAGTTATCGTCCATTTATCGTTATGAAGGTGAACTCCTCAATATATCGTGATAATGATTTGAGGCCATATCACCTAGTCCTAGTTTGATATATTGTAAACAGTATTGTGTATTGAGAATGGCATGATATTGCACATTCCCACTTCAAACTGCCTCAACCCTGCTTTTTATTCTACAGGATGCACACACACATAATGTAATGTCCACAGCTTTGTGCAAATGCACTGAAGCAATTAATGCACATAAAATGCAGCTGCAGGCTAATGCATGAGTAAAATGCATACAAACACATGCAAACTCATCTGCAGCCACTTCAGGCTGAAGCTTAAGAGCCACTGATGCTTTCAGACGGACTGACCCAAAACAATGAAATGAAACTCTCAAGTAGAGGTGGAAAATAGGTCAGATATGTCTCCATATAGATATTTCACTAAAATATTAAACTCATCTCAACAGCAGGCATTTTAAAATAATGTTTTGGAGAAATATAATTATTTTGCATATTTTGCTTGTATTGAATTGGCACATTAATTCTCTATATAATATTTAAAAAGTAATTGACAAAAATACCTACTAAACTAACAAAATTTTTAAAAAGGACAATTCAATGAAAGTTAAATATATTGGCATACTTCAATATTATATTTAGGGGTGTGTGAGATATATATTGTTTTCAGTATTACCAAACTAACTATATTTACGAGGTATTTATTTAATCCATTTTGCGAAAGAGCACCAAAAATACCATAAAATATATTCTTCACATACAAAGGTCATTTTAGATTTGCACACTGATTTAACACTATAGGCTCAAAATATTTATTTAATACTTTGATATAATATAATTAAAGTGACAAAATCAATTTCAGTTGCAGTTTCAAGCACTTTCAAGGATGTTATTAAAAACTCAAGGTATTTCAAAACGTTGGAAATATCAGACCAAATTCCAAACCTCTGAGGATTTCAAGCTCCCTGATTATAACAGTTGTACCCCCCCACCACCACCCCAAATGAATAAAATATGCAAAAACAAAACTACAACACAAATGTATTGCTTTTTGGGGAGAAATGCTAAGTTACAGTTTCAAGCATTTTCAAAAACTTTAAATACATTTTTAAGCCTTTTTAAAACCTTTCAAGAATTTTTAAGGATTTTAAGCATCCAGATTATAAAACCTACAGCCTTAAATGATAGAAAATGCACAAAATCACCAATGTTTTCATTGCTTTTTTTCTTAACTTAGAAGTCAAAGGGTTACTTTCCTCCTCGAGGACCTTTTAGCTCATTTCATCTCCAGCTAGATGCCCGAAGTTGCAGCCCAGTAAGATACTGGAATTAAATCATCGGCTCAAACAAAAAGCAATAAAGTCCTAAAATGTAACAAAAACATTTGATGTGGATTACAACCATCTACAGAGGAGCATCTGAATGTGTTTTCCAGGGAAGTGTTTTTGTCTTGAGGCCTGAGTGAAAGCACTCAAAGATTCATACAGCAGTGACAGCTCGCAGTTTATTTACAGCCTGCTGTCACTGTGCGAGTCTGCATTGCGTGTGTGTGTGTGTGTGTGTGTGTGTGTGTGTGTGTGTTTGTGTCGCACCGCCTTTGGACATGAGCTTGCGGAATGTGTTGAGAGCGAGGCAAAACACCGGGTTACCACAGCAACCAGCGAAGGCCGAGGAAACAGATGGGGCGGGTGGGTGAGGTGTTAACATAAGACGAGGTGAGAAGCGAGTGAAGGTAGGTCAGGACCAGTTTAACTGTCTTAATATCCAGAGAAAACATGGAGACAAGGTGGAAATATTTCAAATCCCTGGTGTCCAGGCTCACTCCTGGTGTTTTATTGGACGTCTCTCAGAGGAAGTCAGATATGTTCCATAGTTTAAACAAGTCATTCTGTCTTTCTGTCTGGGAAATGTCCACTGTCACCTCCTGTCCTCTCTCCAGCTCCCTCTTTATCCTGCTAAGGCATTGAGTTTGGCCTGAAAACATCAACTATTTCATTTATATTCTTGGACATGTTTTTGTCATATTCCAATTAGAGGTGGAAGACAAATCCTCAAAATCACACAAAAACATTTGCAAAACATAAAAACAAATCATCACTCAGCAATAAAACCTTAAAGGGAGACGGAGCACGAAGAAAATTAAAAACACTGTAACCCTGAAAAATAGATGAATTATTCCAAAGTCCTTATAACAACAAAACATCAAGTACAAAGATAGTTTATTCACTTCTAGAAGGAAATAAAATGCCACACACACACACACACACACACACACACACACACACACATTCAGATACAAACATAATCAATAGATGTATTGTTATTTCATCTCCCCACACAATATCAATAGCTCAGTTGTGATTAAAATACTGTGCCTTTGGAAAAGGTTAGGCCAATGACACGTATCAGTGTTCTGGAGGTGTGGAGACTTATTGAAAAAGGAGAAGCTGAATGCAGAACTAAGAAGGCAGGAGGCAGAAAAGTGAAGGTCAAACACAAACAAATTACTGTCTGGAAAAGAGAAACTACAACGATTTAAAAGGTAAATCAGACACTAAAACAGGAAGTGAGACAGACAAGGATCCAATAGAGAACAGAGAGGAACAGGAGACTGGACAACAGGAAACTAACAGGTAGACAACAGGAAGCTAACAGGTGGACAACAGGAAACTAACAGGTAGACAACAGGAAGCTAACAGGTGGACAACAGGAAACTAACAGGTAGACAACAGGAAACGTACAGGTAGACAACAGGAAGCTAACAGGTGGACAACAGGAAACTAACAGGTAGACAACAGGAAATGTACAGGTAGACAACAGGAAGCGTACAGGTAGACAACAGGAAACGTACAGGTAGACAACAGGAAGCGTACAGGTAGACAACAGGAAGCGTACAGGTAGACAACAGGAAACTAACAGGTGGACAACAGGAAACTAACAGGTGGACAACAGGAAACTAACAGGCAGACAACAGGAAACTAACAGGTAGACAACAGGAAACTAACAGGTAGACAACAGGAAACTAACAGGTGGACAACAGGAAACAGGTGGACAACAGGAAACTAACAGGTGGACAACAGGAAACAAACAGGTGGACAACAGGAAGCTAACAGGTGGACAACAGGAAACTAACAGGTGGACAACAGGAAACTAACAGGTGGACAACAGGAAACTAACAGGTAGACAACAGGAAACTAACAGGTAGACAACAGGAAACTAACAGGTGGACAACAGGAAACTAACAGGTAGACAACAGGAATCTAACAGGTGGACAACAAGAAACTAACAGGTGGACAACAGGAAACGTGCAGGTGGACAACAGGAAACTAACAGGCAGACAACAGGAAACTAACAGGCGGACAACAGGAAACTAACAGGCGGACAACAGGAAACTAACAGGTAGACATCAAGAAACTAACAGGTAGACAACAGGAAACTAACAGGTGGACAACAGGAAACTAACAGGCAGACAACAGGAAACTAACAGGTGGACAACAGGAAACTAACAGGTAGACAACAGGAATCTAACAGGTGGACAACAGGAAACGTACAGGCAGACAACAGGAAACTAACAGGCAGAAAACAGGAAACTAACAGGCGGACAACAGGAAACTAACAGGTGGACAACAGGAATCTAACAGATGGATGACAGGAAACGTACAGGTGGACAACAGGAAACTAACAGGCAGACAACAGGAAACGTACAGGTGGACAACAGGAAACTAACAGGTAGACAACAGGAAACTAACAGGTGGACAACAGGAATCTAACAGGTGGACAACAAGAAACTAACAGGTGGACAACAAGAAACTAACAGGTGGACAACAGGAAACGTGCAGGTGGACAACAGAAAACTAACAGGTGGACAACAGGAAACTAACAGGCGGACAACAGGAAACTAACAGGCAGACAACAGGAAACTAACAGGCGGACAACAGGAAACTAACAGGCGGACAACAGGAAACTAACAGGCGGACAACAGGAAACTAACAGGCAGAAAACAGGAAACTAACAGGCAGACAACAGGAAACTAACAGGCAGACAACAGGAAACTAACAGGTGGACAACAGGAAACTAACAGGTGGACAACAGGAAACTAACAGGCAGACAACAGGAAACTAACAGTTATCATTTGGAGTCATGGTTAAAAAACAATCAATCAACGGTTGTTTTTTTTTACTTTCCTTCTCTTCAGTGTTTTGCCCTCATTCTACAATTTGTACCTGAACTGAATTAAATAAAACCCAACCACAGGACACAGGTGAGTTCATTCTTCACAAGGGGAGGAAGTGCCCACCACACTGATGGCATTACAAAATAAGAGCATGGTGGGGGAAAGCAGAATGCATAGCTTTTGTTGACTGTGTTGTTTCTGTGATCATAACTGATTTACTAATTTGAATATTGTAGATCATTTTGAAATGATTCATCAAATTATTTCAATACTTTCAATGACAAAACAATAATAGAATCAAGGCTCTGCTTAAACCAGGTGACTTCCCGCTGCTCAGCGATCACATGCCTCACAAGGACAGCTATTAGCTCATTTTTAGCACAACAGCACCATGTCAACCACTTTATACTAACAAGTGATGTTTGTGATTAAAACTGAATTCCCTGCAGTCAGAAGTCTTTACAGTCAGACAAGCGTTCTCAATTTAAAGATAGAAATAAAAGTCAAGGCAGAGCATCAGACCATACACTGATCTAGCTCTGATCTTTATGAATATGTTCTGGAGATAAAGTCTGTTTTACCAACGTTTAGACATTCTATTAAAAAATCAGGAGTTCTTGTGCATTTCCAGCATAAAGGACTCACCTGCTGTCAGAATGATTCAGTGGTAAAGAAATATTTACACAAGAACTGCAGAAAGTATTGGATAATTAATGGATGAACTTTTGTACTTAGTGTGAGACCAAACAGAGTTTTCAGCTAATCCTCTCACCTCTGCATACCCGTCCAGATTTTATCGTCTTTAGAAGAAAAAAACTCACAAACATCCTCTGGTCTGGTTGATGGACAGAGCTGTAAGATCTGGTGACTGGTTACTTTTATATAAAGATAAATGTTCCGGAAATCTTTCTAAATAAATAAACAGGCTGGTACAGCCCTAAATGACTGCATGTAAAAACAGGAAATTCAAAGTGAAACTGGAGGTGTGAGCTCGGTGACACAAATACAGCAAAGCCCAGGTGACACTGAACTGTATGGAAAGATGTTTAATAACCAAAAAACAAAGCTCTCGATCATGAGTCCAAACCAGAGACTGTGTGTCTGTGTGTGTGTGTGTGTGTGTGTGTGTGTGTGTGTGTGTGTGTGTATAATTTCACGTAGCTTTTGCACAATCTGCACAGTGACCTGAAACATAGTTTAGCTTCACGCCGAGTCAGGCAGATGGACATAGAGACAGACATATGGACGATTTATCCCGTCCCGTCAGTTTGCTTCAGACCAGGAGAGGTTTGATACGACGACAGGCAGCTGATCAATAATCACATCAAACAGCTGGTGTGTGTTGGTTCAGCTCTTAGGAATCTGATTTTCATCCATTTCAGGTCAAAAATCAACCTTAGACTAGACAGAGTGGCAGCACACAGCTGGTTTACGTACAGGGGTGCACATAATCTTTTCAATGTGGTTCTCCAGTGAGTAGCAGACCATCCATGCCAGTTTCTTGTCCAGTGTGTGTGTGTGTGGCTAAGCTGCCGTATGAGCGAGCACGGTGGTACAGTTGTGTTTCCTCACAGCAAGAAGGTTGTAGGTTCAAATCCTGGCTGTGACATTTCTGCGTGGAGTGGCATGTTCACCTTAAGGTCACAAACATAGAATCAAAAATCATCAGCCTGCCCATCACAGACCTCGCCCAGCTAAACAATAAAGCGTCACACGCATGGCCCGGACTGTCAGCGGGGACCCAGACCACCCCCTTTACAGCTACTTCTGCCTGTTGCCCTCAGGCCGCAGGTTCAGGACTCTGAGGTGGAAGCGGGCACGCTTCAACAAAAGCTTTGTCCCTTCTGCCATTGCTGCTCTAAACAGCTCAAAACATTAATCCTGCTCCTCCTTCTTACCACCTGTGAATGCCCTCGTGTGTTTAACTGTTGGCAATCTGTTGTTTGTATGTATATGTTCTGACAGTGCATGTGGAAACGAATATCCCTTAAGGGACAATAAAGGTCTATCTATCTATCTATCTATCTATCTATCTATCTATCTATCTATATATCTATCTATCTATGCCTGTGTGAGTTTCCTCTGGGTGTTTCAGTCCCCCCCCCCACAGGCCTCTATGTCCCTGATAGGTGTATACCATGTAGGTCAATCTGGATAAGTAAATAAACAATAATAAATAAACAGGCTGCACAATGGATACTGCTATAGGTGGTGGATGCTACACCAATGTGCAAAGATGCGTAGTGGCACCAGAAACTGGTATTTGGTGCTGTTGTGCCATCTGTGCACCGTTTATGTTAACAGAGAGGCGCTCTGTAGTTCCTGTAATAATAGAGTCAAGTCTCAGTACTTGGTTTCTGAACTTCCGTTTCTCTGATTCTTAAATGAATGATTATCTCACATTATGATTTTTCATGAAGCTGGTGGCTCTACTGACCTGTTATATGACTCTACTGTGTGCAGCCCTGTCAATTTCTCTCCTAAGAGACAATAAAGATGTTTCTTATTCTTTTAGACAAATTAAATCTTTGTTTCAGCTCCTGTGGGTCTAACCTTAAGACTAAACTCACGCAGCCGTTAATCTAAATAAATTATGTCTGTCAGAGTTTTACAGCTCTGGTCTCCATATCTCAACATAACTTCAATAATTCATCAGTCCTTTAACTGGCAGGTCAACCGCCTGCTGGAGACATTTGAATTCTAATTGAATCGTGAACTGAACTAAAAAACTAAACGTAAAAAAACTCTATAAAACAGATGTTTGAACATTATTTCCTTACATTACTGTTACCATAAAATGCATAGTATTATTTAATTTTACATAAAATTACTGTACAACTCTTTTTGCCCTAAATTGGGAGAAAATGCTAAATTTAAACATTTCTATGCATTTTTCCTGGTGTGGAGGTTAGATGATAAAGAGAAATTAACATGTTTCATCATAAATCTAAATCATAATAGGAGTTTAATAAATATGGTAAAAATAATGCAGGCAGCAAATGTTAAAAACTCAAATAATAAAACTAAGATGTCTGGAACGTAGCAACCAGCTCATCTCCCAATCCTCGGGTCTTTCCAGTAGCAGATTCAACTCTGCAGAAACATGAGGCAGGACTGGCTTTCACCTCCTGACTGGATCAAACCAATCAGGAGCCAGGACACTGAAGTTAAAGGGTGCTAACGTCTCACCAAGCTCCTCAGAACCTCGTTAATCTGATTCATCAGAAACTCAAAATAAATCATTATGATGACCCTTATGGTTTAAACTCATTTAAACAGTTATTAGTGTGCTGAGATTAATTTTAAAAATGAATAATTCCCTAAAATTAGGTTATTTTATGAATTCAAGTTTAAAGATGAGACGTTTCATATACAAGTGATANAGACAACAGGAAACTAACAGGTGGACAACAGGAAACTAACAGGTGGACAACAGGAAACTAACAGGCAGACAACAGGAAACTAACAGGCAGACAACAGGAAACTAACAGGTGGACAACAGGAAACTAACAGGTGGACAACAGGAAACTAACAGGCAGACAACAGGAAACTAACAGGCAGACAACAGGAAACTAACAGGTGGACAACAGGAAACTAACAGGTGGACAACAGGAAACTAACAGGCAGACAACAGGAAACTAACAGTTATCATTTGGAGTCATGGTTAAAAAACAATCAATCAACGGTTGTTTTTTTTTACTTTCCTTCTCTTCAGTGTTTTGCCCTCATTCTACAATTTGTACCTGAACTGAATTAAATAAAACCCAACCACAGGACACAGGTGAGTTCATTCTTCACAAGGGGAGGAAGTGCCCACCACACTGATGGCATTACAAAATAAGAGCATGGTGGGGGAAAGCAGAATGCATAGCTTTTGTTGACTGTGTTGTTTCTGTGATCATAACTGATTTACTAATTTGAATATTGTAGATCATTTTGAAATGATTCATCAAATTATTTCAATACTTTCAATGACAAAACAATAATAGAATCAAGGCTCTGCTTAAACCAGGTGACTTCCCGCTGCTCAGCGATCACATGCCTCACAAGGACAGCTATTAGCTCATTTTTAGCACAACAGCACCATGTCAACCACTTTATACTAACAAGTGATGTTTGTGATTAAAACTGAATTCCCTGCAGTCAGAAGTCTTTACAGTCAGACAAGCGTTCTCAATTTAAAGATAGAAATAAAAGTCAAGGCAGAGCATCAGACCATACACTGATCTAGCTCTGATCTTTATGAATATGTTCTGGAGATAAAGTCTGTTTTACCAACGTTTAGACATTCTATTAAAAAATCAGGAGTTCTTGTGCATTTCCAGCATAAAGGACTCACCTGCTGTCAGAATGATTCAGTGGTAAAGAAATATTTACACAAGAACTGCAGAAAGTATTGGATAATTAATGGATGAACTTTTGTACTTAGTGTGAGACCAAACAGAGTTTTCAGCTAATCCTCTCACCTCTGCATACCCGTCCAGATTTTATCGTCTTTAGAAGAAAAAAACTCACAAACATCCTCTGGTCTGGTTGATGGACAGAGCTGTAAGATCTGGTGACTGGTTACTTTTATATAAAGATAAATGTTCCGGAAATCTTTCTAAATAAATAAACAGGCTGGTACAGCCCTAAATGACTGCATGTAAAAACAGGAAATTCAAAGTGAAACTGGAGGTGTGAGCTCGGTGACACAAATACAGCAAAGCCCAGGTGACACTGAACTGTATGGAAAGATGTTTAATAACCAAAAAACAAAGCTCTCGATCATGAGTCCAAACCAGAGACTGTGTGTCTGTGTGTGTGTGTGTGTGTGTGTGTGTGTGTGTGTGTGTGTATGTGTGTGTATGCACCTGAATACCTTCTGATTGATAATAATCTCATCTAGACCTAAAGACCTGTCTCTGCAGTTTTACCATTAACAAAACCCTCTGGTTTATGGGAAAATGTTCTTCAGGAATAACCTGACATCAGTCACCCCACAGAGATGAGTTAATATTAATTACACGGTTCTCCAGAACCGACCCTGACAGGTTCAGGATGATTAAAGTGCACCAATTATATCTACAGATATTAGAGGAGGTCAAAGATGACGGTCTTGATACCTGATTGGTGCTTAACCACCCTAAACTACACTGGTTTACCAAACTGGAGGCTGAGCATTCGATGCATGAGCTCAGTGGGTCACATGGATCTTAAATTAGCTCAGAACAGATCAGAGATTTGGACTTGAGACACGACCATCTGTGAGGGTTGCTGTCTGAGAGCGATCTGAATGAAAAGCCATCTCAAACTTTAGGTCTGGATGATCAGAAGGATAAGGCGTTTATTTTGGGGTGTGCATTTGCTGTATGTGTGTAAAATCCACAACTCTGACCTTGCGCTCTTTGTCTCCGTACTCCAGACCCAGTGTGTCCATGGCACGGACGATGGCAGCCAGTGACTGGATGGTGTTGCTGTAAACGACGGGCTTGTACTGCTTTACGTCATCACCAGAGAAACCGTCCTCATGGATGATCCTAAATGCACAAACACAGGGGTTAGTCAGCAGGTTAAGGCTTGACCTTTACACACAGGGTTAGGGTTACCCGCTCACATGGAGCAGAGGAATGAAACAACAAGTACACTCATGGCGATGTGGTACAGTAGAAAAGCTGCTGATGAAGGGAGTTGGTTTCAAGGACAGGAAATGAAACGACAGAGTGGGACAGAGAGGGGTAGAGTCAGGGGGTGGAGGGGGGTATCTATCACCAGTGGGCTCAGCTGACATTTAGACACACAGCATGTCCTGCTGCTTCAAATGCCATGATGTCTTTCACCACAGTTAATACAAGGACACAAAGATGGACAGACAGACAGCTAGGACAGACAGGTAGAGATCCCACATGAGACACCAGGAACCTCCATCCTGATGCAAAGAGACAGAAACAGGTTGGAGAGACGCTGGGAGGAGACGTGGACAGACAACGTCCTCACAGATCAACTAATGAGGACAAACAAGTCTCGCTGCAACAATCGAACTCCGATTCACATCTTCAATTAGGAGAACTTCTTTATCTCACAGGTTGGACGTCCTTCCTCCATCTGCGTCTTCCTGACACTTTTCTACCATCAACATCTCTCCACCACCACCTGAGGGGTCAGCTGATGGGTTAACCAGTCTCTACTGGGAAAGATCCAGTCTTATCTGTCCACCACCTGTCAGTCAATCAGCCAAACATTCAACATGACGCTAACAAGACAGATAATGGACCTAAAAGCACAAATAGAGGATGAATCACTCATTTTAAAAAAACAAATAGCAGCTATTTCAGTCCAGACCTTCACAGAATCATAGAATGTTCCATCTGCAGTCAAACACTGTTTCAGAAAAACATCACATCAACAGTCAGACAGTGGTGGTAGTCTGGTGGTCTGGGGCTGCAGAACATGTCCTGCTTTTGGCAGATCAACACATTCAGATCCTTTCTGACTTGAAACCATCACACGCCAGGCCTGAGTTCTGTCAAAGACCATTATGGAGCGTTGTCCTTTATCTTGAGTGTGATCAACTCTCCTCCAGCTGAGGAGTCTACCTGGTTCTTCTGATTCTGGTTCTGGTGGTGACGTTTGGAACGTTTGGAAAAATTCAGCTTGCTTGGAGGATATTTATTAGATCCAGTTACATTTGTTTTGACAAAAATTGAAGAAAAAAATAGGTGTGTGTGTTCTCGTGGAGTGGTGTACGGTTTCTGATCAATCCGGCAGCCAGCCAGTCCCTAAACACACCTTCCTTCCATTTCCATCAATACACTCTACACACCGGATCCATTCCTATACAGTATTCCCACACGGATAATGTGCACACCTGATATCCTGACATAAACACCTGAAGGTTCCAATTCATGGTTAGACCAGCCTCTCTCACTGGGTTTTATAATGCATCACCACATCCAATCAAACGAGGGCAAAATTACAAAAAATCCTTCATGCATAGTTAGTAGAATCACGGCTTCATGTAAACCTCCGAAATATAATACATACTATAATATAAAGTTTGTAAAACAGCATCCTGATGCATCAGTCCAGAGGGAGGGGGCGCATCACGAAGGAGGGGCCCGCTGTTTGATCCAGACATGCCTTCTCCAGGACTGAGCTTCATGCATTATTGGTGGGGATGCAGTGCCATTTCTGCACCCTTGGATCAAATTACTGGGGACACTTCACCTCCGTCCATGCTCATGATATGAGTCTCATTATTAGAAATCAAGACAAAACCATAAAACACAACACAATGAGACGCTCCTGAACACACCCCTGGTCCCAGTCATCACACTCTCGGGGTGCTGCTGCTGTTTTTGCGGTGACCGGACTGGGCTGCAAGTGTGCCTCTAACTCACTGTTGCTGCATCTCCTTTTGTTTTCTCGACGCTTCACAATCTAAAATCCGCTTTTGCACCGTTTGTGGTAAATACATCTTTGAGGTCACCAGCAGGGGGTGCTGCAGCGCCCCTACTTCCTGCGGTACTGTAATAGACTGAGTGTTGAAGTGTGCTAGAGTGTGTGTTAACAGTGTATTAGTTTGTGTGTTGAAGTGTGTGTTAGACTGTGTCGTGCTGACGTGAGGTTTCACGCACAAGAACCTTTTGTAATTACCCACTTCCCAAGCCCTTCTGTCAGCAAAGAAACCGTCCTGTGTGTGTGTGTGTGTGTGTGTGTGTGTGTGTGTGTGTGTATAATTTCACGTAGCTTTTGCACAATCTGCACAGTGACCTGAAACATAGTTTAGCTTCACGCCGAGTCAGGCAGATGGACATAGAGACAGACATATGGACGATTTATCCCGTCCCGTCAGTTTGCTTCAGACCAGGAGAGGTTTGATACGACGACAGGCAGCTGATCAATAATCACATCAAACAGCTGGTGTGTGTTGGTTCAGCTCTTAGGAATCTGATTTTCATCCATTTCAGGTCAAAAATCAACCTTAGACTAGACAGAGTGGCAGCACACAGCTGGTTTACGTACAGGGGTGCACATAATCTTTTCAATGTGGTTCTCCAGTGAGTAGCAGACCATCCATGCCAGTTTCTTGTCCAGTGTGTGTGTGTGTGGCTAAGCTGCCGTATGAGCGAGCACGGTGGTACAGTTGTGTTTCCTCACAGCAAGAAGGTTGTAGGTTCAAATCCTGGCTGTGACATTTCTGCGTGGAGTGGCATGTTCACCTTAAGGTCACAAACATAGAATCAAAAATCATCAGCCTGCCCATCACAGACCTCGCCCAGCTAAACAATAAAGCGTCACACGCATGGCCCGGACTGTCAGCGGGGACCCAGACCACCCCCTTTACAGCTACTTCTGCCTGTTGCCCTCAGGCCGCAGGTTCAGGACTCTGAGGTGGAAGCGGGCACGCTTCAACAAAAGCTTTGTCCCTTCTGCCATTGCTGCTCTAAACAGCTCAAAACATTAATCCTGCTCCTCCTTCTTACCACCTGTGAATGCCCTCGTGTGTTTAACTGTTGGCAATCTGTTGTTTGTATGTATATGTTCTGACAGTGCATGTGGAAACGAATATCCCTTAAGGGACAATAAAGGTCTATCTATCTATCTATCTATCTATCTATCTATCTATCTATCTATATATCTATCTATCTATGCCTGTGTGAGTTTCCTCTGGGTGTTTCAGTCCCCCCCCCCACAGGCCTCTATGTCCCTGATAGGTGTATACCATGTAGGTCAATCTGGATAAGTAAATAAACAATAATAAATAAACAGGCTGCACAATGGATACTGCTATAGGTGGTGGATGCTACACCAATGTGCAAAGATGCGTAGTGGCACCAGAAACTGGTATTTGGTGCTGTTGTGCCATCTGTGCACCGTTTATGTTAACAGAGAGGCGCTCTGTAGTTCCTGTAATAATAGAGTCAAGTCTCAGTACTTGGTTTCTGAACTTCCGTTTCTCTGATTCTTAAATGAATGATTATCTCACATTATGATTTTTCATGAAGCTGGTGGCTCTACTGACCTGTTATATGACTCTACTGTGTGCAGCCCTGTCAATTTCTCTCCTAAGAGACAATAAAGATGTTTCTTATTCTTTTAGACAAATTAAATCTTTGTTTCAGCTCCTGTGGGTCTAACCTTAAGACTAAACTCACGCAGCCGTTAATCTAAATAAATTATGTCTGTCAGAGTTTTACAGCTCTGGTCTCCATATCTCAACATAACTTCAATAATTCATCAGTCCTTTAACTGGCAGGTCAACCGCCTGCTGGAGACATTTGAATTCTAATTGAATCGTGAACTGAACTAAAAAACTAAACGTAAAAAAACTCTATAAAACAGATGTTTGAACATTATTTCCTTACATTACTGTTACCATAAAATGCATAGTATTATTTAATTTTACATAAAATTACTGTACAACTCTTTTTGCCCTAAATTGGGAGAAAATGCTAAATTTAAACATTTCTATGCATTTTTCCTGGTGTGGAGGTTAGATGATAAAGAGAAATTAACATGTTTCATCATAAATCTAAATCATAATAGGAGTTTAATAAATATGGTAAAAATAATGCAGGCAGCAAATGTTAAAAACTCAAATAATAAAACTAAGATGTCTGGAACGTAGCAACCAGCTCATCTCCCAATCCTCGGGTCTTTCCAGTAGCAGATTCAACTCTGCAGAAACATGAGGCAGGACTGGCTTTCACCTCCTGACTGGATCAAACCAATCAGGAGCCAGGACACTGAAGTTAAAGGGTGCTAACGTCTCACCAAGCTCCTCAGAACCTCGTTAATCTGATTCATCAGAAACTCAAAATAAATCATTATGATGACCCTTATGGTTTAAACTCATTTAAACAGTTATTAGTGTGCTGAGATTAATTTTAAAAATGAATAATTCCCTAAAATTAGGTTATTTTATGAATTCAAGTTTAAAGATGAGACGTTTCATATACAAGTGATATTAGACAAATTAGAAGGTCATGCAAAAGTTCATTTATTTCAGTAATTCTACTTAAAAGGTGAATCTAATATGCAGTAGGAGATAGACTTATTACATAGCAGCCATAATCCTCCAAATGATAACAAATAAAGCTTGAAATAACTCGTTTTGCATGTAATGAGTCTATCTCATGTATTAGATTCACATTTTAGGTTGAACTAATGAAATAAATGAACTTTTACAAGATGTTCTAATGTTAGAGTTTCACCTGTAGATTTGCTGTTAATAAGGGTATATATTAATCTAACCTTAATAAAATATTGAATTATGAAAAACTGGTGTGTTCAGAAGAACATTTTAAACAGCAATCAAAACCTGGG
>SSNR01000417.1:283796-296537 GCA_006937965.1 Callopanchax toddi | reverse complement strand
TTAAAGGGTGCTAACGTCTCACCAAGCTCCTCAGAACCTCGTTAATCTGATTCATCAGAAACTCAAAATAAATCATTATGATGACCCTTATGGTTTAAACTCATTTAAACAGTTATTAGTGTGCTGAGATTAATTTTAAAAATGAATAATTCCCTAAAATTAGGTTATTTTATGAATTCAAGTTTAAAGATGAGACGTTTCATATACAAGTGATATTAGACAAATTAGAAGGTCATGCAAAAGTTCATTTATTTCAGTAATTCTACTTAAAAGGTGAATCTAATATGCAGTAGGAGATAGACTTATTACATAGCAGCCATAATCCTCCAAATGATAACAAATAAAGCTTGAAATAACTCGTTTTGCATGTAATGAGTCTATCTCATGTATTAGATTCACATTTTAGGTTGAACTAATGAAATAAATGAACTTTTACAAGATGTTCTAATGTTAGAGTTTCACCTGTAGATTTGCTGTTAATAAGGGTATATATTAATCTAACCTTAATAAAATATTGAATTATGAAAAACTGGTGTGTTCAGAAGAACATTTTAAACAGCAATCAAAACCTGGGAATTAGGAGTCTTTTGGTTTACACAGAAACACAGGAACTTCATAGCTCAAAAGTATTGAATCATAATTTGATATATATCACACACCCACTCTCAAAGATACTGGATTTCAGTTTGTCCTCTTTGAATGTGATGATTTCTTCACCTACAAGAAGGAATGGCAGCAGAAGAAGAGTTGGACACTGAAAGAGGAGACTACAGGACTTCAAATACAAGTATAATGTAACCCTGATGATTAAACAGTTAAAGATCAGATTAAATCAGTGCATCTAGATTTACCACTTCACCTGTTTCAGACCTGCTCTGCTGATCCAATCCCAATCCCGCGCTACGATTCATCGTCACATCCGCTGTCCGTTCTTAAGTCTAACGACACGATGACACGCTTTCAGGCTCGTCAGGTTTGGAGTTTAACCTTTTTATATTTTATAAAGTTGATTTTGTTTCCTTATTACTCTAAAAAAATAATTTGCAAAGTTCATCATGTCTTCTTTTTCAACCATCAGACCATCAAGATGGGCGTGGCCAACCTGGCAGCCCATTGAAGAACAGCTGATAGATTCATGATACTAACTCTTCTGATGAGGACTGCAGCTGTCAGTCAAAACATGTCAGGATAAAGGTAAACAAAAACTTCCCTAATGACCTCTATTGTCTAAAACAAAAGAACACAATAATTATCAAAGCATTCATATCAGCATTAGCTTCCATTTGTCTCTGCTTTAGGAGATGTGTTCCATTTGACTGCAGAGCAGCTTTTCAAAAAGTTCCAGGTTCTGAAAAAAAAAAAAAATATATATATATATATATATATATATATATATATATATATATATATATATATATATATATATATATATATATATATATATATCTAAAAGTAATCAAAACTACATCCAGCAGCAGCAGCAGCTTCTAACAGAGGATTAAAGTGAATTTACAGAAAGCAGCATCTCTCTGCAGCAGATGAACCTCTGCATCGTGATGCGAGGGAAATCACCATGGCAACCACTGCTTTATAAACTCCAAGCGTTTTAGTCATTGATAGTTTTATTCAGGGTTCCTACACTTTTTCCCAAAACAAACTCAAGGTCGTTCAAGGTGATTTTCCAGCTCAATACAGTGATTATGACTTACACATGAAGAGAAATATGAATATTATTGGATTTCCTTAGATCAGACATAAGAAATCCTCATCTTAAAGTAAATGGTATTAACCCTTAAAGGATGCTCACTGACATCTCATTTAAAGCTCCAACCAGTGACTGTTGAAGGTCATTAAAAATGGCATAGTTCTGTTGATTTAGTATTACTTTAGTTATATTTTTGGGGTTTTTATGCTTTAACTTTATTATTTGTTTAGCTTTCCTTTTTTTTCTTTAATTGACTAATTTGCCTTTGTAAACATTTGAATGGTTTACTTTTAATTTTCTATTGGTTTTAATTTTTTATCCAAATGTTTTACATTTTTTATACAGTATGTTTAAATAAAAATGTTTGATTTTTATCTATTTAATTTTTTATAAATATTTTTTTTACTTTGAAAATAGTAGTTTTTCTATTGTTTCAATTTTTTATTTCATTTTACTGTAAAAAATGTTACTTTACTTTTACTTTGTACTAAAATGTTTTTTTTTTTACTTAAAACAAAACATTTTTAATGTATTTTCTACTTTTTATGATAAAAAAACAACTTTTTTTTAAGTTTCAGGTTTTAGGCTGCAAATCAAAACTAAAAAGAAAGTGATGCTATTTGGCCTCTGGGCCTATAAAGGGATGAGCTAAGAGCAGCAGAGATACACTGATTCAGATTTTAACATCTAATTTCAGAATTTAGTTCAGTTGTGTCCATAAGATGTGATTTATCTCAAAGGAAATGTAAAAAAACTGAACCCTTTACTTCCATATCAACAAAAAACTTGGGTATTTTACTTTTATTTGGGGCAGTAATGGTTAAAATCAAGACTTGAAATCTTCAAAAATGTATTGACCTTTGATTTGAAGTGATCAAAGTTTTGAAAGTACTTAAAACTTTTACTGAATTTTTAGCATGTTTTTTTTAAAACATTTACTTTTATGAGACAAGGAACGTAAATACTGTAATCCTTGTGTACATCTGTTTATTGTTTATGTGTGAAAATTATGTGCAAAAATGCTTCAAGTACAGGATTTAGACCAGAACAAGAAAATCACTTAAAAAGCTGAAACGACTTCAATCTGAAAAAACAACAAATGAAAAATTTCACACAAATTTTATGTTTTGTTCGCAAAACAGAGCTGCTGAAACAAGCTGAGAACCCTGGGCTGGAATATTCTACAAGACTTTTCTGTTCTATTCTATAACTCTTCTATTTCCAACCTTTAGTAACATTGATGTGCTGCAGAACAAATAAACAGATTAATTTAAATATTCCAACACAATTCTGTCTGAAGAATACAAACCTAAAGCTACACACACACACACACACACACACACACACACACACACACACACACACACACACACACACACACACACACACACACACACACACACACACACACAGTATCAAGCACAAAGCTCCTGCCTCTCCTCTCATTATTCACACACTCATATTTTTATCTTCACACCTACTCATGTGAACACACACAAGCACAGAGCGACACACCACCCTGTGCCATTAGGTGTTTATCTCCACCGCGCTCACTAACACTGTTTGTCCTGACAGCCACACACACTCACCGCTGCACAAAAACCCTGTGATTGGTCCTTTTATCTCCCAGCCGAGCTTTTCGCTCACGTCGTGCTGCTCGTCGACAGACCTCTCTGTCATGACAAAGTGTACGCTGACCGATGGCTGTCAGCGCCGCCCGGGCCAAGGTACCAACATAACAAACGTTTGTGCGTGTGTGAGTGTGTGTGTGAGTGTGTATGTGGAAGAGAATGTCAGAACAGGTGCAAAGAGAGAAAAGAGAGAATAAAATGTGACCAACAGCATGAAATAGAAGAGACAATCAGAAAAAAGGAGGCTATAAATAGCTAAAAGCATCATGAGAACACACACACACACACACACACACACACACACACACACACACACAGAAACAGAGGCATCAGCTGCTTTGTCATTGGGATCCATTCACTCATCTTCACACCTCCAGGTCAAACAGCAGCATCCTGAACTCACATCCTTTCATTATGAAAATAGTAGAGAGTGGAACTTTAAAAGTTCTCCATCAGTGAACATAAGAACCATTGAGTCACTTTACAGATTCCAGACACTTAAAATGTTCAGTTACTGTTTTAAAACAATAAATGTTTGAAGCAGCTGATAGAAATGTCCCATCCTAGAGGAGATCCACAGAACCGGGTCGCTGATACCTGACAGATGCTTCCCTTCATCACGTGGGCTCTATCTGGTGTTGGTTCTGAATGGACTGATAAACACATGCTATGGTCTCCATATTTACCTCCATAAAGGCAGCATGCTGCGTGCTACATCGAGCTTCCTGTTTCAGAGCTGTTCACACTGGAGACTGATAGCATTTAAGCTAGAACCTGAACAACCACACAAAAAATGTGAGAATAAAAGCCTGCAGCGTGAACGCAGCCTATACATGCAGACTAACACCATCTTGTTTCCTGTTGAGCTGCTGTTTAGTCTAAGGTACTTCCTTTTCATTCACCTGTGATGACAGGAAAGTCTAAAAAAGAACTTTATGTATCCGATCAGGATGATCTAGAGTCCTATTTAGATGGTTGAGATGGACTCACTATGTTTGTTTCTGCTGCTGCTGCTAACATTCACGCTTCGATCATCAGATTCATGTATGAATGTATATGATTTATGTTAAACATGAAATTATAGCGGCTTTGGCTTAAAAACACTTAGCTAAACAAGCTACTGGGTGTCACTGTATATACGCAGGTTTCCTTTACGTACATATAAAATGTGTTTAATTGTATTTTTTTCTGTTTGTTTTGGAACACGGTGTCTGAAATGGTGATAAATTAAAGCAGTAATTTATTTAAATAAAAACTTGATTCGTCTCCATGTTCCTATGTGACCTCCAGGATGGTGTGAATGTCTCTGACGAAACTATTAGAACTGATGGTGGTCTGAGGGCCCCATGTCCTCTAGTGGACCCTGTGCTCAGCACCGTGGAGCTCCACTGGTATTTACACCAGAACCAGCAGGTCCACCACTGGAGCCCTGAGCTTTTCACAGAGCAGAGCAGGTTGACTTTGAGCTGAAGTGACAGACGTTAAAGGGTCTGGAGACGCTGTGGTGAACGTTCTGCTGCTACATTGTTCAGCAGGATGAGGCAGATCCATGGAGGAACACATGGACCTGAACCCTGACTGTCAGCAGGTATCAGGATGAAACCCTTAGACCCATATAGACCTTCACTGGTTCAGTGTGTCCTGAGTTCCTCCTGGTCCATGTGGTCATGTGGCTAAAGTCTGCAGGCAGTTCCTGGAGGATGAAGGAATTGATACAATTGACTGTCCTCCATACTGGCCTGACCTGAATCCAATAGAAAGTCTCTGGGTCATCAGGTTTAGGTCCATCAGATCCATTAGGTTGACCTCAGACTGTCCAGGAGCTCAGTGATGTCCTGGTCAGGACCTGGGAGGAGATACTCCAGGACTCCATCCATCATCTCATAAGGAGCCCTGATGTTGTCAGGATGCTACCAGTAAACTAAGAATATTTAGAGTTGTGAGGCAGTAGCTCAGTAGGTAGAGTATTAGTCTTACAATTGTTGTTGGGTTTCCAATTCAAAACCCCGCTCTGGCTGGGTCATTGTGTCTTTGTGTCCTCGTGTAAGACACTTCACCCTCACTGCCTGATGGTGGTGGTCCGAGGGTCTAGTGGTGCCTGTCACTGCACGATCCATACCCGGAAGCACGATCAGTTCTGCGCATGCACGAAACCTACGCCACTTCCTCTTTTTGCCAACTTAGCGACATTCAAGTCTTTTGAATGGGACATTAGCTCCCAGTTAGCCCTTAGCTTTTACCAACAGCTTTGCCTCTTTCTCGACTGCGCGGACCATTTAAACAATGATATCTACGTGTATAAACATTTTAATACATTATGTATGTATATAGATTTATTATATACTTGTTAACACCTTAAAAGATACTCTGATCTGTAACTACCGTAAAATACTTCAGTGCGATTAGACGCGTTCTGCACATGCGCAGAACCGATCGGGTAGACCTGATCTGTACTGTCCGACTTTGCGCATGCGCAGTAAGGATCGGGCCGCCCTGATCCATAACTCCGTTTTCATACAATGTCGAAGAAGACTGTATGAAACATTGTCATTATTGTAAGCTTTTTAATAAATACTTATTACTGTTAACATCTTAACAGATACTCTGACCCGTAATTACCGTAAAAAGCTTCAGCGGATGTAGACTCATTTCTAACATGCGCAGAACCGATCATGCTTCCGAGCACGGATCGTGCACTGACAGTGCCTGTGTGTGGTCGCCTCGCCTCAGTATGATATAGCTTACTGCTATCAGCGTGTGTGACTGTGTCTGTATACAAATGCAGGACATTCAGAGCTGCTGCTATGAGAGTTCAGCTACCTGAACTAACCTGATGCTTCAAGTCGATGGTTCCTAACATGGTACCCATTCATCAGGATGGAGATCCAGCAGAAGTTATTTACTATTCAGATTTGATGTGTTTTAGATCTACTCTATATCTGGTGGTTCAGGACTCTGAACATCACCCCCCTGTGACTGACAGCCTGGAGGTCTCCTAAACGAGCATCTCTGAAGTGCAGGGAGGAGTCGCCTTGGCTCCAGCTTTGGTCATCTGCTGATGAAGAGTCTCGCTGCCAAGAGACACAATCTGCTTCCTACTGCTGCAGCGGGATGTAAGGAGCTGCTCTGGCACACATGTAAACGCAGGCAGACAGGAGAGCAGGAATAATTACAGCTCCGGATTACATCTAAGGAGACCTCATTAAATCTGTCTGCCATCATCTCTCTGCTCCTCTGTCACCTGTTATCTCTATCTGCCTCTTTTCTCTGCCAGCTCCTCTTTCATCCCTCGATCCTGTATCTTCCTCCTCCTCCTCCTGTTCCCTCTGAAGACTTCAACCCAACGCCGCACTTTTTCTCCATCAGTCTCGTTCACCCACAGCCTTGTTCTCATTACACACACACACACACACACACACACACACGATTAGAGTCACTGCCTCATTAACAGGTTGATAACGACAGGCTCACAACCTGGTTCTTTCCTTTAGATTTGACTAAATCCTTTCAGAAGATAAAGTCCAGTGACGTCAAACTGAGTCACATAATTACACTCAAATTTTTCTACAACCAAAAATAACAATGCAGAGACCTGACGTCACAGCAAATTGTTCTGAGTTGAAAAAAATGGTTTTATTCCAAGTGACTCGTGAAATGAAAGATTTCAAAATCTTTGGTTGGTTAATTCTAAAGTCATAAAAAGTTTCTTATAAACGGCGTGCACATAGGCAGTGCACATAAGTGGGGTGCATGTGCAGCCAAAATAACATGAGCGCAGTTTCTTTGACATTGAGCCCCTCTGCGTACCAGGGTTACGTCTACCAGTTTTTCCCATAATGCTCTGCACCGCCTGGGATTTGATTTACTCGTTTTTTAAAAATGCACAAATAGTTCTAGGTTTATCCGTATCCATCTTTTTATAGAGGATCTGTAAATCTGTGTAGGTATGAGACATTAAAAAGGTCTTGTACATTTAATTTAATAAAGCGTTAAATTGCCTAGATTTGATGGGTCAGTGGTTTTCTAGATGTTTGACCTTAAAAGTCAGATATCAGCAACAAGAGCAGAGTCTGGGTGGTGCTGCTGAGTTTAGTCCAGTTTTAGAACAGAAATCTGATTTTTACTCAAAGTCAGAGGGTTTGTGGTTCTATTTCCGTAAAAATCTGCAGCCTGCTGGAGGAGTTTTTTTACCATCTTTGAAATGCAGTTGAGGGCCACACAAAATGCTCTGAGGGCCACATTTTGAACACGCCTGCCTTATAGCAAGCAGAGATCGGGAGGCACTAACCTCATTTATCAGTTCATCAGAATGACTCTGCAGCTAGACCTGACCAGGTTTGTCCACTGGACTGATCCCCTCACTGACTGGCTGATGGACACAGACGAGTTCTACTACAAAAACTATTAAATTTAACTATTTAATTCTAAAAGGATGGGAGTTAAACTGTTCAAGAGGAAGATCCATTACTGCTGTTAGTGCTTTAGTGAAGTTGAGGTCAGAAAAAGACTGATTTTTTTTATAATCGCTTCCTAACGATGCATTCAAATTTGATCAGTTTGAACACCACATAGAAAACGACTAAAGGAAACTCCAGAGAGGCACTGATTGGCTAATTGGTGCTAATTCCTTTAGCTTCAGGACTCATTTAAACCTATTAGCTTGGTCTGGTGCCTCCTGGCGCTACTTTCATTTTGTTTTGCTACCTCAGAACAAATTCTACTGCAGCGTGAAAAAATGAAAGAAAAACAACTTGATTTTAAAAGCATTAGAGATGAAACGATATGAAGAATGTGTATGATGATTACTGTGGAGGAGTTTATCACGCTTAATGATGTTATCATGGTCATTTATAAATGTGTTTGGACATTTTACAAAGTGAAACTGTGACACAAACAGCCAGGCTGCAGGTTTCCTAAATGGGTTTTATGTTTAATTAGTTATTATAGTCATTATTTAGTTAGAGAACTTTAACAAGACGTTCATCGCCTGATGCTGAAAACAGCAGGCTGGTCGTAGTCTGCAGGATGAAAACAAGCTGCACCCAGAGAGCAGACTGGACGTTACCACGATGGAGAACAATGGATAAAAACAGCTGATTTCAAGAACCTCAGCAGGAGGAAGAGATTACTTTTAATGCAGACGGCCTGTTAGATCCATGTTTCCTTCATTTCATCAACATCCTTTCTTTACATTGTTTAGATAAAAAGATTAATTTAAAAAACAACTATCTTTAAGACTTTAATCATCCATCCATTTCCATTCTGCTTATCCAAGGTCAGGTCAGAGAAGTAACAGGTCCAGGAGGGAAGCCCAGACATTCCTCTCCACAGGGACACTTCTGGAAGATCCAAAGGCATTATAGGCCAGACATGGTCCCTCCAGCAAGTCCTGGGTCTTCTCCTCCAGAGCAGACTAGAACAAGATCTTCATCCTACCATCACTAGAAAATAAGATACATGAACTCCTCCACCTGAAGCAGGAACTCCTTCCCAACTTGGAGAGAGAATTCCACCTTTTTCAGTCAAGAACCATGGCTTCAGACTTAGCGGAGCTGACTCTCATCCAGACACATAACACTCTGCTGTGAGGTGTGACAGTGCAAGCTGAAGGTCATGACTTGAAGACATCAACAGAACCATCTGCAAAAACACGGGGTCCCACTATGCTCCCGCGGCACACTACAGAGTCATGTTTAAGGTTCTACTTGTTTAGAAGCTCTTGATAGCCGCACCCTTTGCTATCTCTCTGAGAGACGTCTGGGTTGGTGAAGCACAGATGAGATCCTAAGGTTCCCAAACCATCCACTCTCCTCACCACGACTACACCTGGAGGTCCATGAGCACCACAAACAGGAAGCAGGACAAGGTGCGGACCAACAGGAGGCCAATCAGTCGACTTGGTGCTGAGAATACGGACACAGCTCAACACTATAATAGAGTTAAATCCAGTCTGACTACAGATCTGGTTTCTGTGGAGGATTAATGACCTTTAGTTCTCTCACATCAACTCCTCATGTCTGGGATGCTGCATTAGGTCATGGTCACTGAATATGGTTTTAAAGGTAAATTAAATTAAAACAGTAATGCTAGCCTAAAGGAAACTTATCACTGTAACCATTAGGCCTTTGTAGGCAGGGGGGTAAAGAGGTACTCAAGGGAGTACCAGGTGTTGAGTCTTGGTGCTCACACTGTGTATACATTAGTACACACCCCTTACACACACTGACTTATACTCTAACCACACCCACATCCTGTACCCATCAGCGTCTCGTTAGTGAAGGGATCCGTCCAGTGGCAGTGGGGGAAATTCCTACTGACCAGAGGTACTCAAATGCAAACCTTAAAGGGACGCATTGGCACAGGATGTCTCCACGGTCCAGGGAGTCACTAAACTCCCGCTGCCACACGAGCAAAGTGAAACTTAAAGTGAGGCTGCAGGCTGTGGTAACATGGATTTAGTGAAGGAATTACAGCTGGAGGTTATGAGTACCCCTTATATAGACGGTAGACCGGTACACAACGGAGTGTAGTGGTTAAGGAAACTGGTAAGCAAGCAGACATTAGTTGTGTGCACTGCTTATGTGCAGCCCTGTTTATAGGGCAAGTGGCCATTTAAAAAACTTGCTTTGAGCTTTGATTTACAGCCTAAACCTTAAAGTTCTACAAAAATGTTTTAAAACTATCAATCAATTTAAACCTTTATTTAACCAGGATGAGCCTCTTTTTCCAGATTGTCCTGGAGACAAGATCAGCAGCTAATTGAGTGACACACACACACACACACACACACACACACACAAAGAAATACACAATAAAATACATATAAACAACAATAATATCAGCAATCAGATTCAAATCTAAAATCAATTCATAACCAATCAGAAAATGATGTCAAAAAGTGTCCAAATTAACATGATAAAATGCCAACACAAATAAAACGCCCTCAATGAAACAATCAAACTAAACGCCAACAGCCAGATGACTCCATCTAAATCCTCCAACACTCTATTTAAAGAGTGTCCTCAATAACACTCAGCTTTAAATTTCCATGCATGTCAGTGAAGCCTCTAAATGGGTAAAACTAGCAACCATTACATCCTTGATAATCACATCAGATAAAACCACCAGCCATGTAAGCCTGAGACGACGGAGGGTTTGTTTACATATTGATTCCTGCAGAACAACATCAGAAGCAACAGATTATTTTCCTGCACAGTTCACAGCCTGCTGATGCACCACCAGGAGGAAACGGAGCCAACAGCTCATCATGCTGCTGCTGCTGCTTGTTTCTGCAGAACGAGAACAAAGAAGCACAGAGGTGTTACTGCAGACCTCCTCTAGAAAATTCTGCTTTACTCCATCAGCCAGCTGCTCGCTTTAGTTTGAAGTTGCAGGATTTGAGATTTATCTTCATCCTCTCTCAGCAGCTTCTATGTCAGGATATCTTATTTTTTCTTTTATAGTTTCTGCTGGATGAATTCTTAAAGGAGAAATACAGTAAATTCCTGGAAATCCTAAAAAACTCTAATCTGATTCAAATGCAGCAGCAAAGCAAAAAGAACAGCTCTGCGTTTTTAACAGAACAATTACAGGGTGTGGCCCTCTGGAAGCTGGGGGAAACTAGAGGTTAGGAAAATATTGATGCATTGAAATAATAATTTAAATCCCTTATTAAATTACAACAAACACAGTGAAGAAACTGAAAGATGCTCAAGAGTCTCTGATATACTAGCATGTCTAACAGAAGCAGTGTTAAAACGGGTTTAATGCCCATAACTTCCTGTTTATCAGCTCTTCTGTCCTGACTGAGGTGGGCTCTGCTTCTCCAGCTCCAGAACCAGCCACAGCCACCGTCAGCTGACTCCAGATCAGCTGAGCCCAGTCAGAATAAAAGGATTCCTTTGTCTCACGCTGCTCTGAACTGACATCAAATCTGCCAAACAGGTCAAACGCAAAAATAAACACACACACACACACACACACACACACACACACACACACACACACACACACACACACACACACACACAAAAGCCAGGGCATAGAGAGAGAAATAACAAGTGTAAAAGCACAGACACACACTCACACACACACCTAAACACACACTTTCCTACAACAAAAGAACTTTGTTTTTCATAAGAAGCCCTGATTAGTGAGCAGACCACACACACACACACACACACACACACACACACACACACACAAACACACACACACACAGCTGAGAGACTCAGACTGACATCAAACTGATAAAAAGCTAAAGCAAGAAAAAGTCAATTAAACCCTGAAGATGTTTGATGTGAAGGATGACCAATGATGCCGATTTATATCAAAATAAAGACAAAAGGAAATAAGGGGTTTTAACCTGACAGCGATGACATCATCACATCAAAGAGATTCACATGAGTCAGAGAAAAACTCAACAGCTTGACCCTTCATAGATTCAGTCATCAGTTCTGATCACTTCCTTTGTTTAAATGTTGATTTGTAGCCTGAACCTGAAACTTTTATAAAATGGATTTAAAAAATTATAAAGGAAGAAAAAAGGAAGACATATTGCTTAAAGGTAAAAAGTACAAATGTTTTTAAAGTAAATAAAAAATGACCCCAGCCTGGGCCACATGTTGAGTGTCCTTCAGGTAAATACTGAACCCCAGATGGAGCCAGGCTGGCAGCTCGCTGCTGCTCAGACACCAGGACGGTCAACAACAGAGAAGCTATTCCCCTGACTATAGGGACAAATTAATAAAGGATCAATTATTACTTAAAATGAATTGAGTTCAAATAGAAAAATATTCATTAGAAAAATGCAAACTAGAACAACACAAATATGATGGCTAAGAATGGAAATGCTTGAAATAAATACAACGGCAAAATTCAAAAGGTAAAAAGTACAAAGATTTAACAAGTAAACTAAATAAAAATTAATTAAAAGAGAAAAAAAGACAAAGAAAAGAAAAACAACAGAAATTTAAATGATAAAATTTTTTTAAAGTGATTGAAATAAATTCAAGAAAAAAACTCAAACTAAATAGATAAATAAGGTAACATGTACAAACAGAAAAACATTATTCAATTTATTTATAAAAATATAAAGAAAAGAACTGAAAAGTGTTATTTTTGTTTAAAGTTTTACATTTTAAATTAACAGTTAAAAAATTTGAAATAATCGTGAAATAAAAGGACAGACTGTTAATTATCAATAATCACTAGTTGCAGACTCCCTCTCTCCCTCTCTCTCTCTCTTGTTTTCTGGCCTGTCTCATGAATAGACGGATAATAATTATCGAGGAGCGCCCTTTGCTCCCGCTCCATGAAAACCCAGTTCTCATCCCTCTTCATCGCCTCTTCTCACTCGTTTAATAAGTGAGAACACGTTCTTTCACTCCCGGCCTCGTCTTCTGC
>SSNR01000417.1:225825-283753 GCA_006937965.1 Callopanchax toddi | reverse complement strand
CCCCCCCCCCCCCCCCCCCGCCCTCACTCGTTCACACTCATCCTCACTTTTTTATCCTGCTTGTCTAATCTCTATTTTTTCACACTCCCACATTACTTCACCCTCCTTTGAAAGAAAAATTGAATTTTTCCGGCCGTTTGCTCGAGCCGTGCTGCTCTCCTTCCTTCCCCATCACCTCATCCTGAATTCTCCCACTCCATCAAACCTGGAGGAACCAATCACCAGCAGGGAGATCCTGACCTCCTCTCTCTCTCTCTCTGGTTGATCCATGCATTTGTTTTCTTTCATTAAATCCTTCCTTTTTGTGTCCCTCCTTCCAACCCCATGAACTCTGTATGAAACCACCTTTTTTCCTCCTACCCCCCACCCCTACCACCCCCATTCTCCTGATCTGAGGCTTAGACCTAATTATCTGCTGCTGTGGGGAGAAAACACACACACACACACACACACACGGTGGGAACGGCCTGTGGGAAGCGATGCAGCCGTGAGCGACGGACGGCGTTTGTTCTCCCTCCGGCCGGTCGCCTCTCATCACGTCAGCGAGGCACAAACGCACACGGAAGACGAGGAGAAACGAGGGATGAGGTTTGTTCAGCGAGCGGCCTAATTCGATGCGTCTTCTGCTCAAATCCTGATGCGAGACGAGGCTTCAGTGGTAACAAGACCTCATCAAAATAATTAGACTAAAACCTGTCAAGGTTAGTTATTTTCTGTGGATGTTAAGACACAAACAGCTGCTTTGATCAAAGTGAAGTAGTTTTGGCCCACTTTTAAAACGCGTTCAGAACAAAGTTAACATCAGTCATCATTAAAGGAGGACGTTTCCAGCTGACTGCACTTCATACTGTCATCCTTAACAGTTAGAGCCTGGAGGCTCAGCTAACTGTACCTATGGCTGATGGATTCTGAAAAACACAGATGGAGTCACAGACTCAGGTGCTAAAATTTGCAATATTCATTAATATATGGATGTGATCAAACAAATCTTTGATTTTTCTAACAATCACACTCTATAAAAAGTTCACATGGAGACTTGAAGCCTCTCGTATCTGTGATCATGTTACAGTGAGATAAGAAGAAGACTAAACATCCAAGAAAGGCCATGCATCAAACAAAACCACTAGTAAATATGTTAACGATCAATAAGTCTGATCAGAAGAGATGGGAGGTGAGCTAGCATTAGCTTAATGTAGCTAACTGTTGAACACACCTCACCAGCAGAGACAAAAGTTTACTCAGTACTTTGTATGGATGAGCAGAACCAGATGTTCTGATATAAAATACCTATAATAAATAATAAAACACATTATGTTGAGCTGAGGGGAAGAGGCCCGCTGCAGACATGTAGCAGTTACACATTTACTTCCAAACACAAAGCCTAGAGCAGAACAACATGCAGGCTAAAGCTACGACTGGGAGGAACAACTTCTCAGTAAGTCTATTGGTACATGACTGACCTGAACCACAGAGCAAACAGGAAGTGAGCTAGCTCACTTCCACATGACGACATTAGCACAAGAGAGAAACCAGTTTATTAAAGGCTCTGTAGCTGGATGAGGTAAGTAAGTAAAGTTTATTTCTATAGCACCTTTCACAGAAAAAATCACAAAGTGCTTCACAAAAAACAGAATCAAACATGATAAAAACAAACAAAAATATCATTACAAATCAAAATCATTAAACAACAACAAGAGAACATAAAAGAGTTATTTAAAACCAGTTTTAAATAATTTGGTCTTCAACTGCTTTTTAAAGGAGTCCAGACTGTCTATACAGCGTAAAACTAAAGGAAGGTCATTCTAAAGTCGCGGTGCAACAGACTGGAAGGAGCGATCACCTCGACTTTTAAATCTGGTCCTTGGAACTGTTAGGAGATTCTGGTCTGTGGACCTGAGAGCTCGGGTTGGAGCGTATGGCTTTATCAGTTCAGTAACATAAAGAGGAGCTTGACCATGTAGGGCCCTGAAAGTTAGAGTCAGGATTTTAAAATGAACTCTACATTTAACAGGTAACCAGTGCAGAGACTTCAGAATAGGAGTGATGTCATCTTTTCTGTTTGCTCCAGTGAGGAGCCTCGCTGCAGAGTTCTGGACCAGCTGAAGGCCATAAAGGGCTTTTTGGTTCAAACATGTGAAAAGTGTGTTACAGTCATCTAGACGGGAGGAGATTTGTGGTACCATCAAAATGGTATCAGAGGTGTTCTGATATAAAATGATAAAGAGGAGAAATAATCTCAGTCAGACTGGAACCAGTTAAATCAAACACAGAACAGAAAACTGAGCAAATATGAAATATTATTAGAATTTTCACGTCATATGACCGAAGTACTTTTGATTTAATAAACAGGGATGTAACGCACGGGAGTGTTTCAAGCATTTTCAAGGATTTCAAGCACCTTTAAGGACCCTAAATACATTACAAGAAGATTTTTAATTAAGAATTTATTCTGGTAAACTAAAAACTTTTCTCTGTATTTTTCATTCGAGTCAGAAAAAGCCAAACCAAAACATCATTCTGCTGCCCAGCCTTCAGTCGTCTGGCTTGCTCTGAGTTGCAGGCAGACCCACTGGAGCGTCTCTGGTCAAACATTTCTGAATAAGCTTGTAGATAACATTAGAGAGACAAGCTCCGCCCCTTTTTGCAGCTATTTTAGGATTATAAACCGTTTTTATCTTCTGTTATATGACTTTCTGTGGGTTGTTGACTGTTAATGATTGATAGACAAGTTGCCTTTGGCTTCATTAAACCATAAACCCGTGTCATGAATGACTCACATGACTTCCAGTAGACCTATGAGATGACAAAAAGAAAATGAAGAAGAAGGTCAATAAATATAGAGCTGGTGGAAAATTAGGTGTCTTTGAATTAAACACATTAAAACGCTGCAGACTGAGCAGGGATTCTTTAAAGTTTTCCAACAATCTCGAACGTTGGTAATGTAGTTCTGACCTACTACCCCTGTAAGTATCCTGTATGTACACCAGTAAGTACCCCGTGTATATATACTGTAAGTACCAGGCTGAGGGGCTTCAAATCAAATAAAAACTTCTTTTTTAAATCCCAGAGTGATATTAGATGTTTCAGAAAAGAATTATTTAAAAGGTAGAGCTGCTGAAACAAGCTGCCACCCGGTGGCGCTGTTCTAGGACTTACTTCGCTGTTCACACATGACCCAGAACCTGGGCGACCATGGTCTAGGTGAAGAGCAGCTGCCCAACATGTGGGTGCCCAGGGTTCAATCCCCAGCCCGGACATTTGTCGAAGCTTCCTTGGGCAAAATGCTCATTTATTTCCTTATTAGACGCTTTTATCCAAAGCAACGTACAACAATTCATCTATCAGGGATGTTGTGATCTGTGGGGGGAAACCAGAGCACCTGGAGGAACCTCATGCATGCACGGGGAGAACACAAACATGCAAACGCCATGCAGAAAGGCTGCAGCTGGGATTCAAACCCATGACCTTCTTGCTGTGAGGCAACAGTCCTTCCAACTGCACCACCATGCAGATACTGAACCCCCAACTTCCTCTTACAGACTCTTAATCTCAATGGAAATTAATTGATGAAATAAGGGTTAAAAAAATTGGTTACTGGCCCAATCATCACACTGAAACACACACACACACACACACACACTCGGACAGCACTGATATCATCTCATAAAGCAGCAATCTGTGTTTTTAAGAGCTCAGACTGACACAAGCCGAGTACCCTGTGTGTCTGATTTCCCTGCAGCAGCTGATTCTGAACCAACGGTCTCTCTGAGAGGAGAAGATCCAACTCCACTCTACAAAGTGATAACAGACTCCTCCGTCGCTCACAGCTGAGACACACTGCAGCTCAGTGTCACACACACCATTAACTCTAATCCACTCGTCTCCTTCGCTCTGAGGAAAGCACACACACACACACACACACACTTGGGCGTGCCCCAGATGTTAAAGTCCAGTAAGAGGAAGGTGTTTGCTCTTCTGATGAGGAATAAACTAAACTTCCTGTAGAGCACTGTGAACTCCACGATGTGGGAAACAGAATCATACATTAGAATTTAAACTTATTGTAAAATGTGGAAAGTCAGATAATTTGTCAACATGTTGATGTGACCTGGGTACTTCTTAACTATCTATTTGTTTTTCACTCTTTGGACGGCTGCAGCCTGTGTGTCTGATGGAGGAGACGCTTTACGGAGAGCTGAGGAGACGAGGCCTGCTGCAGGCTTCTAACAGTTACACAAAGTGCACAGCAGAACATCCAGACAGCAGCTATCTCTGCAGGAAACCCAGGGGTGTATTTAAACTTTTTGTCTGATGGTGGAAAAGTTCATTCGTTCAGGGTATTTCGTAGGGTTGTTGCCCTCAAGATCGGTCTTGGTCTCAAGATGACATTTTTCAAGGTCTTAGTCTTGTGTCAGTCTCGAACTCATGATTTTTTTCTCCATTCCAGTCAACATCCCTGCATGTTTATGGCATTTATTTAGTTTCAAAACTCATGAATGTGCATTCTGTGCATGCACACCAAGCATGCAAACATGAAAGAAAAGAGACAGTTATAACTTGTGAGTGAAAAAATACATTGCAAGAAGGTATTTCTGCACTGTGAGCAGGTGAAACCGTTTTTGCAGCAGAGAAGCGTCTGGGGATGAGTGTCAATCAAACCATGCTCGCAACTGTGGGCTAAAAGTGCACGGCACTGATGTGCACGCTCAACTCTCAATGCGTGATCAGCAGTTCGTTTTGACAGATCAAACATACAATAGGCAGAAATGTCACGCATTTTGAACGTCTGACAGTCCACCTGTAGCGTTCGTCTTCGATGATGAAAACACAGGTTTTGATGAATTATTAGAATTTGTGCAGCATCAGATTTTAAATTGACAACCCTTTTGATTCATTAAGAACAAAAATATCCACTTCCAAAAATCAAGTCAGGCCTACTGTGTGTGTGTATTACATCAAAAACTACCCAAAATATGAACTTTGATTCATTATTAGTTTTTATGCAGCATCAGTTTAATCAGATTTTTGACATTAAGACTGATTTAAATAATTATCCTTCAGACAGAATGAAACTGCTTGATGGAAAAGACTAATTTATTGTGTTTTTATATAATAAATATCAGCATTGATTAATCAAACTCACATTTAAAAGGTTTACATCCTGATAAGTTTTGCTCAGGACAGAAACTGATCATAAGATTTCACCAGAAACACAAAAATAATCATAATAATATTCAGGTTTTTTTAAAGGTGAACATGTTTAAGGTAGGACATTTATTACTGATGAAAACTAAAAATGCATATTTTTGGGGGTTCTTGATAAATAAAGGACTGATATTTTGGGGGGGGGGGGAACCCCAGCCACCTAAAATTACTTTTATTTTTTTATTTTTTATCTGATTGTGTTTTTTGATAAATAACAAAAAGGAAATAAAGTAATCAAACTGGCATTTAAAGAGTTAAAATCACCCAAAAGAGTGAGAATTGAGAGCAGGACTGAGGCTGTTTAACAGTTCGATGCAGAAATCAGATTATTTAGTAAAGTTTTTATAGCAGTTCATTTGGAAGTGGATGTTTTTGTCCTTAATGACACATGAAGGGAGTCACAGTGTTTACTTGATCTGTTAAAATGTTTTAATTTGAATTATAAAATGTATCAACCTGAAGGCTTTTGTTTCACAAGCCGTGTTTGTCTGCATAAACAACCATCATGGTGGACTGACGGAGAGGAAACATTTGCTCAAATAGACAAAAATGTCCAGAATGACACCTGAGGGTTTTTTATTATTGTTGCAAAAACCTTTTATCTCCAAAAATGCAACCTTTCAAGAAAAAAAATTCCAACTCCAACAAAGAAGTGGTCACAAGCTCTCTTTGACACTATTCTTTTGAAAAGTCATCCCTACAGAGACAAAATATTTAGGGATGCACTGAAATTTCAGCCACCGAAAATTTTCAGCCGAAAATGTCCAAAAAGTGCATTTTCAGTTTTTGGACAAAACGCCTAAATCACAGAAACAACATGCCGAAATGTGTGATGTCGTGAGCAGATAGCGCAGCCAGCACGCGAGAAAAGGATAAAGGCGATATTGCATGCAGCGTTCTACGGCATGTCTGCAGTGTGGACTTATTTCACTGTCTCTGCTGGTGACTTTGAGCCGGTCCGGACCGCAACGAGTCGTCTGCACAGCAGCTCGTTTCAATTTGCTCCTCCCGCTGCAGAGTGCTGGAACGGTGGGAGCTCTGACTGACAGGTGGCATACGCACATGACACGGCTTACAGCCCTCAAGCCCCACCCGGACAGAAACCGAACATCACCTGTAAAATCACGCTGAGCTGCCACGTCCCAGTCCAGCCCTGAGTGGACCCGAGCCAGACCTGAACTAGATTGTTGTTTTTTCTCCGTCGCGGCTGCTGCTGTCACATCTTCAGACAGGGCGCTTTTCCAGGTTACAGACAATCTTTTTCCCTCCACTCACCATCGTTTTCATAGTTTTGTAATTGGTAGGTTAGTATACATCATAGCCATAAATGCTATGGTTCTAATAAGTGACATAATAATTTCTTTCAGTGTTTCGGTTTTCGGCCTGGGTTTCCTTATTTTCTGTTTCGGCCAAGACTTTTCATTTCAGTGCATCCCTAAAAATAATATAGATCTGAAGAGATTTTTAAACAAACTGGAGTTATTCTGCTTCAGAACATAGACTCTTTCTCCTCCTGGCTACAAACATTCAGCAGAGATTTTAACAATTCTCTTCAAAAAATTAATGGCAACTGTTTGACCAATCAGAAGACAGTTTTAAACAGCCTTTTCTTTTCATGCCCAGAAAGAGAAATGTGGATCCACAAATGACTAAACGAGGTCTCTCTCTCCACTTCACGACCTCGTTAGCATGTTAGCATAATTTTATCTGCAACATGACATCATGAGTGAAATAAGACACGACTTAAGGGGTGAAGAAGGAGGCAGAGCGTCATTTACATATTCATGGAGTAATGCACAAACATGTATTTAAACCACTTTAAAACATTCAAGCAGAGTTTCAACTTCAGCAAAAGATTTTGGGTCCAAATTGATGTTATCACAGAAAATTATGACATTTATCACAGGAAACTCTCACACATGATCCCAAGCATGTAATCTGTGGAGAAGAGGAGTTCTAGTTCAGTTATTTTTAACAATTCAGTAAAGTCAGTAAATATGTCAAGAAAAACCCAAAATATTATCTTTGAAGCAAGACTAGATGATAGACTGGTGAGTCCACTGGGAGCACTGGTCAGTCAGCAGGCAGGAGGTGAGATGCTGAAATGACCAATCAGAGCCAAGAAGTGAACCCATCAGACCCTCTGAGTCAACGTGAGGTGTCACTAGAAAGCCTGTTATCAGCTCAAAAACTCAGCTGGCTGAAAAATGACGCTACTTGGAGACGAGAGGAAAAGCATCTGTCATGACTGGATTACAGCCTGGTGGGGGGGTAGGGGTCATCCAGCTCATCAGGAGGTAATCCTGTTGGTGCATCCCAGGATTACAGCACTGATACTGTAACTACAGAGCTGCTGTTAAAATACGCAAAGGTTTCTGGAGCTAAGTAGCTCAGAGGAGTCCCTACAGAAGGATCATTAAGTACATCATGATGATACCATAGGAGGAATAATCATCAGGCAGCTTTAATTAAGTCACTCGGTGTTCCAGAGGACACGTTCAGTCTCTGAGCTGGAGCTCAGTGGTGGCGTTCTTATCAGAGAAAACCACCCCCATCATCATCATCATCATCATCATCATCATCACGCGCCATGACGAAGCAATGACCCTACAGAATACATCACACACAGAAATCCATTCTGACCAAATGAGGGGGGTTGAGGTCAAGGAAAGTCCTTTTACAGCTGATCAAGTTAGGAATTAAAAACAGAAATTTAACAGAAATACCCATAGTATGGTGTGACATCAGAAATAACTGCAAAACTTACTGTGGGTGTGGGTGTCATGTATGATATCTGATGCAGAGGTTTGAGAGCTAGCAGACCTGCTAATATCACCCTGGCTGCTGGTGTTTTACTTTGTCTTGTTTTGTTTCATTCACTTGGTCACCACTTTACTACTTAATGTTAGTAAAAGTACTACAGACTGTGTAAAAACAGACACAATGAAGCATAAATACAACTTCAGCACAATAAGTAATAAAATGTCTCGTAGATTTTTTTGTTGTTGTTACAATTCTATGTGATGAATCTGATATCAAGGTCAAAGGTCATACTGTGGAACGAACAAGTGACCAGAATGGTGGCCAACATGAGGAGGAGGAGCCAAGATGGTGATCAATATTAGGAGGAGCCAAGATGGTGATCAACATTAGGAGGAGTCAAGAAGTTGATCAACATTAGGAGGAGGAGCCAAGATGGTGATAAACATTAGGAAGAGGAGTCAAGAAGTTGATCAACATTAGGAGGAGAAGCCAAGATGGTGGTCAACATTAGGAGTCAAGATGGTGATCAACATTAGGAGGAGCCAGGATGGTGATCAACATTAAGAGGAGCCAAGATGGTGATCAAGATTAGGAGGAGGAGCCAAGAAGTTGATCAACATGAGGAGGAGTCGTCAAGATGGTGATCAACATTAGGAGGAGGAGCCAAGATGGTGATCAACATTAGGAGGAGGAGCCAAGATGGTGATCAACATTACGAGGAGGAGCCAAGATGGTGATCAACATTAGGAGGAGGAGTCAAGATGGTGATCAACATTAGGAGGAGGAGTCAAGATGGTGATAAACATTAGGAGGAGAGATCAAGATGGTGATCAACATTAGGAGGAGGAGTCAAGATGGTGATCAATATTAGGAGGAGGAGCAAAGATGGTGATCAACATTAGGAGGAGGAGTCAAGATTGTGATCAACATGAGGAGGAGGAGCCAAGAATGTGATCAACATGAGGAGGAGGAGTCAAGATGGTGATCAACATTAGGAGGAGGAGCAAAGATGGTGATCAACATTAGGAGGAGGAGTCAAGATGGTGATAAACATGAGGAGGAGGATCTTCTACACCAGGAGTATTTAATTACAAACCTCAAAGGGTCACTTAAAAATCCATGGAGTCCACGGGTTCCGGGGGGTGGGGGTGGGGCTTACAGCAGCTCCACTTCCTGGAGCTGTGTGGGAGGTATCGTGGTGGATTGTATGAGAAATAGGAAGCCCCCCTATTGAGTACCCCATTCTACACGCTACTACTGCTCTTGACGGTGGAAAATGAATAACACGTAGAAATTAATGTGATGTTTTACTCCTGATTTCTATAAGAAAATTTAATCATCCTATCCAGCTGATTTGCTCATTCCACAGATCTTTACTAGTCCTGCATCGTAGTAAAGGTGACTAATCAGGCTCTCCTTACTTTCTGTTTTTATATTTCCTGAATTAGCTGCTGCTGCTGAGTCACGCCCACTCAGCAGCAGAGGAACACAGTAATCTGAAGGTCCTACTAGATGGATGAAAAATAACAAATCTGTATTTTAATATAGAAAAACAAAGTTGTCTATTTCTATTTCATGTGTTCCAAAGAGACGGATCTTCTCAAAATACATATAAAAAACTGGTATTCCCTTTTTTGTGCATCTGTTGTTCATTTGGGGAGGTAAGTGTTTTAACCAGGGTGCTTAAAAGCCTCAAAAATGCTTCAAATTTGAGGTTTTTTCAAGGTTTAGAAAGTGGTGTAACGGTTTTTAAATCCTTGGAAGTGAATGAAACACCCGGAAATTTGTTTTAGTGTGATTTTCTCTCCTCCTCCTTGAACCTCAACCTTACCGTGGTGGAGGAGTCTGAGTGACCTAAGGACCCTAGGGACCTCACTCACATCGATAACAATAAATTAAACCATAAATGATCCTGTTTTCTTGAAGTTTATTGAAAAAAATTGTTTTAATTTTTAGTCCACAAAATGGAGTTGCATGGACAAAAGCTTGGTATTAGGTGTTAAAAGTTTATATATTATTTAATGTGTATTAGGACTGATGCTGGAATTTAAAAACATAAAAACAGTAATGATTTATAAGATTGTTAAAGTTTTTCATGAGCTCATAAATGTGGGACAGGACTTTAAGGCTGGTCCAGGAGCATCAGAGGGATTAATAATCATAAAACGTGTTAATATGTAAATCATCACCGTCGTTAAGCCTGAACAGTGTTTGAATGTGAATTTAACATACATGTATGAACCCTGTGTGCTATAAGCAAATAATAATACAAAAAATATAATAATGACTCAAAATTATGCTAAACTCTAATAATATTGAACTTTCTATTGAAACATCCTCAGGTTTCTTTAGGATTTGTATTCATTTAGAAGTTTTTTTACCCAGTAAAGTTCAGTGCTGGTTTTAATAAGATTAAGACTAAGAGGTTAAAGGGTTAAACAGCCCAGTCTAGTTCGCTTAGACGTTAAGAACCTTTATCAAGGTCCTTGAAGATTGTTTAAACTTCTGGTGTCTGAAATGCAGGAAATATGGACCATGTTTGATTTGATTGAGTCTTTTGAGCTCGTAACAACGAGTAGGAAGCATGAGGGGAACCGCATGTGATGCAAACTTCAGCAGGGATGTAGAAAGACTGGTTGCACAAACCAGGACGACTCTGCTCAACGTCAGAGCAGAAATCTAAGAATCAGTAAAAGACGGCTCTGAGATTCTGATGTGGTTCGTCGGTTGTCAGCCTCCAGAGAGCTCTCAGTGTAACCCGTCACATGTCAGTTCACTTCAGGTCTGACCACTGAGATGTGAGTTTTGTATGAGGTCGTTTACGTTGTAGTTTTAATACGACGTCCGTCAGATTCCATTGTGAGCGGTCTCCGGTTCTGAGGCAACCCACTTGCTCAGAAGGTGTGACGTCACACTCACTCAGCATGCCGTCTTACAGTAAATATGGATGCTACATGTTAGCATGTATCAGCTCAGAAAAACATCAGATCTGACTCAGAACCATGTATGAAAGTGACCCGAGTTGGATTTTGAAAAAATCAGATTTCACTCGTTTAGACCTTCTTCTCCACCCTCAGAAAGCCTGTGTAGATCCACCGCTGGCGAGCTGCAGTCCCTTTAAAGAGGACTGATAGAGACAACTCCTCAGATGATTACATAACCCAACAGCATCATAACACAAGTCTCTGACTGAATCAGAAGGTTTCCACAGCCTGCTGAAGGTCCTGCAGGCCACCAAGCTCCAGATCCACTCAACTACTGGACATCTACAGACAGTAGGACACACAGAGACCCACTGGAGGCATAATGGAGACCTACTGAAAACTGACTGGAGGCCTACTGGAGACAAAATGGGAACCTACTGGAGACCCACTGAGGCATAATGAGATCTACTGAGACCTACTGGAAATGCATGGGGACCTACTGAGACATAATGAAAACCTACTGGATACCTACTAAGACATAATGGGGACCCACTAAAGACCTAATGAGACCTACTGGAAATCTATTGAGACCTGAGACCTATTGAGACCTAATGGAGACCTACTGAAACCTAATAAGACCTAATGGAGAAATAATAGAGACCTACTGAGACCTACTGCAGACCTATTGAGACCTAATGGAGACCTACTGAGACCTAATAAGACCTATTGGAGACATGATCGAGACCCACTGAGACTCACTGGAGACCTATTGAGACCTAATGGAGACTTATTGAGACCTAATAAGACCTACTGAGACCTAATAAGACCTACTGGAGACCTAATCGAAACCTACTGAGACCCACTGGAGACCTATTGAGACCTAATGGAGACCTACTAAAACCTAATAAGACCTAATGGAGAAATAATAGAGACCTACTGCAGACCTATTGAGACCTAATGGAGACCTACTGAGACCTATAAGACCTACTGGAGACCTACTGAGACCTAATAAGACCTATTGAGACCTAATGGAGACCTACTGAGACCTAATGGAGACCTACTGAGACCTAATAAGACCTACTGGAGACCTAATAAGACCTATTGGAGACATAATCGAGACCCACTGAGACTCACTGGAGACCTATTGAGACCTAATGAGACCTACTGAGACCTAATAAGACCTACTGGAGACATAATTGAGACCTACTGGAGACATAATTGAGACCTACTGAGACTCACTGGAGACCTAATGGAGACCTACTGAGACCTAATAAGATCTACTGGAGACCTAATCGAGACCCACTGAGACTCACTGGAGACCTAATGGAGACCTTTTGAGACCTAATGGAGACCTATTGCGACCTAATGGAGACCTACTGAGACCTAATGAAGACCTATTGAGACTAATAAGATCTACTGGAGACCTAATCGAGACCTACTGAGACCCACTGGAGACCTACTGAAACCTACTGCAGACCTATTGAGACCTACTGCAGACCTATTGAGACCAACTGCATACCTATTGAGACCTACTGCAGACCTATTGAGACCTAATGCAGACCTATTGAGACCTACTGCAGACCTATTGAGACCTACTGCAGACCTATTGAGACCTACTGCAGACCTATTGAGACCTACTGCAGACCTATTGAGACCTACTGCAGACCTATTGAGACCTAATGGAGACCTATTGAGACCTAATAAGATCTACTGGAGACCTAATCGAGATCTACTGAGACCTAATGGAGACCTATTGAGATCCGAGACCTAATGGAGACCTACTGAGACCTACTAAGACCTACTGGAGACATAATGGAGACCTACTGAGACCTATTGAGACATATTTAGACCTACTGCAGACCTGCAGGACCCGCTGGAGTGTGGTTATTGAACACTTACTTCATCTGTTTGACGATGGTGCTCTTCCCTGACTCCCCAGCTCCTGGAGGGGGGGGCAGAGAAAGGACAGTAAACAGGGTGTGTGCGTGAGTGTTGAGAGACAGAAAGGAGGAGGAAGGACTCAAATGAATACATGAAAGCTCAGCAGCAGCGAGGAGGAGGGGGGGATGAGAGTGCTGCAAACCCCCCTCCCTCTCCTCCTCCATTCTTTCCATTATTATATTAGATAAAGAGAATAAAACAGTAAAATCTGCCTAAACCTCCTGAGAGTTCTGAGCGGTTTTACTGGACCGAACCAGGCCGGCTGGGCCGAACCGGGCCGGATCTGCATCCCCTCTGGTTGTTAGCGTCCTACCCGCCACACCTTCCTGCTGCTGAATCTGAGGAATCGGATCAGGGATCCGGTCTAAAGCTCTAGAAATGAGCTTTAATCAAACCTCCGGATCGTTCCGGTCTAAACAGGCGTCTCGTTACCGTTACAATGATTTTTATAATGAATCTAATTCCCAGTGAACGCCTCGTTTCCCCGCGCCGCCGCCTTACCGAGCAGCAGCAGCTTGACGTCTTTGGCCGCGGTCATTCCGTCCTCCTTCAGGTTCTTCTCGATGGCTTTGCTCCGGTCCAGAGCCGCCCGCTCCTCTGCGCTCAGCGTGCAGCCCATGGTTAGAGAACACAGCTTGGTGGCGGTACCGGACTCGAGATCCACGAAGAAAAGAGAAAACCGCACCGACACGAGGATGAGTTGGAGGAAAAGCGGACTCCACAATCCGTTGTTTGGGGCTTGGGAGGATTTCCAGCTTCCTGCGCTCCGCCGTCGGAATCCCTCGGTCTCTTTCTGGGCCGCTCCCTCTCAAACCGGCGCCGTTAACGCATTTAAATCACCGATCCGCTCGGGTCGATCCAGAACAGAAAATAACGAGCCAAACACGGTGGAGCCTCCGGTGTCCCGGTACGCGTTACTGGGCGGCGGTGCGCGGCGCTCGCATCGTTCGGTTCCTCGCTGCTGCGGCTCTGCTGCCTCCCGGTAGCTCCGGTAGCGCCTCGCTCGGTCCTCCGTTTGGTTCGGGTCCGCTGGCTGGCAGGTTGCTGACGTCACGGCAGCAGAACTGAACGTGGGAGCGGGCGCCGGTGCGCTGTGATCTGCTCCGGTCCCAGTGGCGCAGCCTGGTGGCGCACAGAGCAGAGGCGCACCTAGAGGGGGGCAGGGACTGTCTGTAAAGTGCTTGAATTTCAAAGAGAAAGTACGTCAGATTTAAATTAAAATAAAGATAAAACATTCTGGTTTTTTAACCGTTTCATTTCCACATCAAATAAGAAGCAATACTTTTATTTTATTTTATTTTTTTGCATTTTTTATTTTTTAAATGTAATTTATCAGGCAATAAGCATTAAACAGCTACATCTAATGAATTAGAACAGAGGTCTCCAACCCTGCTCCACAGGTCCACTCTCCTACATGTTTACCTGCTCAGCGTGTCATCAACAGAAGCCTGTTAATGACTTGTTCATAAATCAGGTGTGTTGGAGCAGGGAAACCTCTACAACACATAGGACAGTGGGCCTTTTGGAGCAGGGTGGGGGCCTCTGAGTTAGAATATCATAAAAAGTTTAATATTTTTGTCTCTCATGTCAGAAAGTGAAACTTGTTTATTCTATAGATCCATCACACATAAAAGTTTCAACCCTTTATTTCTTGTTATTTTGATGGTTGTGGCTACAGATAATAAAAGTAAGACTCTTCTGACACGTCTCTGCTTCAGGAGGGATTTGACACGAGGAGATTCTGGTTTCATTCTCCAGCAGGACTTGGCCCCTGCCCACACTGCCAAAAGTACCAGAAGCTGCTATAATGAACATGGTGTTACTGAGCTCTGATTGACCAGCAGACTGGTCTGACCTGAATCCTGTAGAGGATCTATGGGTGTCCAGAGAATGATGAAACCAGACCCAACAATGCAGATGACCTGAAGGCGGTTATCAAAACAACCTGGGCTTCTAACTTGCTGTCAAATGATTAAATTAATTATGATCTGTAATTAATTTTTTTGAACATTTTTAATTGAACTGCTGTGGAAAGTCCGTATCTTGAGGTATTTTCATTTAAATGCATTAAATGATTGTGTCCAAACAATCAAACCAGTCCTCCACATGGACTGGCGGTGGTAACTAGACCGGTCCCGTCACTTAGCCTGTGAGATGAGCTGCTCGTTTTCATTTGCACTTCCTGTTGCAGGGCTCAGCTAAAGAGTGCTCAAAAGGCTGCAGATGCCCAGTGACACTGATGTTGTAACACCTGCACGGGCAGCGGCGGTGTGTTAAATCACTGTGTCACGCGTGGATCACGTTATCACTACCTCACAGGGCGGCTCAGTGACACACAAGCAATTCAGCCCAGCACACACACACCATTGTAATGAAAGCCCGAATCCAGAAACATTATGAGATTAAATATTAGATGAACATCCATCCATCCATTGTCTGTATCCGCTTAGTCCTCCACAGAGGGTCGCGGGGGGAGCTGGTGCCTATCTCCAGCGGCCAAGGGGCGAGAGGCGGGGGGACACCCTGGACAGGTCGCACTAAATATGGCTGTAATTAATTAATCCCAATTAATGCTCCATCACGCCTCACAGCCTGATCTCCTCCACGCTGCACTGATGCAGGAATTTCAGGTCCAACCAAGAACTGAGCGCATAGAAATGAAAAAACTTTTCAGATGTCTAATATTTCAGTTTTAAATATCCTGTGTTGTCCTGTGTTTATGTAATATTCAACATTTCGGAGACACTGAATTGTAGGTTTCATTATCCATAACCATCAACATTTCAAGAAATAAAGGCTTGAAATATTCCACTATGTGTGATGGTTCTATATAATAATAATATGAGTTTCTCTTTCTGGCATGACAAGGAATAGTGAACTTTCTTGTGATTTTCTAAATTTTTGAGGTGTACCTGCATGTATAAGCCTGATTAGTCACCCTTAAGAATATGGATCAATCACACTAAACCTGATCACCAGTAGGTGAATGACTGGCTCCTCATTGATCTTATGTGTCTGAGTTTTTGGATAACAGAGTGAGAAACCATCACACCTTTTGTCTCATCATTTATTTTAAGCCTTTGATGCGTTTTGTGTTTTTGCGTAGATTTAGCAGATTTTATCCTTTTTTCATGCAGAATGGTGATCATTTAAGGTTGTGTCTTTCTGAGTGGTTATATATTTGTCTCTTTAAACAAAGTGATCAAAAATACTAGCATTAATGTCCCTAAGCACAAAAATGTTCCTGTAGAAACCCCATTTAAATCACTCTTTTTCATTCTTTAATCTCATTTGAGGCTTGAGACTTTCAGTTTGCACTCTGAGGGATTTTCTTCTTGATGATGTCATTTTTACCATATATGGTTCATGAAGAAAATACCTGATTTTTTAATAGGGGCAGTTTAAACAGAAAATTTAATAAACCTTATTGCTCATGTTTTAAACGAGCACATTAATGTGCTGAAGGGCCCTTAACCATGTTTTATGAGATATGTTATGTTACAGCAGCAACACAAACCGTGGCCTGATGCAACACATTGTGTGAAAGTGTAAGAACTGATGCCTCAACCTGGAGGTGAGATCAGGGAGCTGAAAGCTGATTTTGTGATGGCATAAATAAAAATGTGAGCAGCTGTTTCTCCTCGTTAGGCTCCTCGTTAAAGCAAACCTGGAGATAAAACATCACACGCTGCTCAGATGATTCACAGGTCTGTTAACAGAAACCTTCCGTGCTTTTATTCAAGACTTGGTTACATTAAAGTCAGTCAGTGTTTGCAAACGATAATTATTCATTTTCAATAAATATTATAAAAATGTAGTTCTCATTAAAAGAAAGACTTGTTTAGATCCTACTCATCCCAAACAGAAAGCTCAGGCTCCAGGAGGTAAAAATGTCACCTCTGTGGGTTTGATGAGCTCAGACATTTAAACTCAGAGTTTTAAAGTGAAAAAGGAAACTGTTTTCTAAAAATTATTGATCATTTCTGAATTGAATCCTTTAGTTTTCTCCTTAGACGTGATTTATTCTGCCATCACCGTGCCTCCCTCCACTGCTCCCATCACCCCTCTCTCTTCACACCCATCACTCTGTCTTCATTTCATTCTGCACTTTTCATTTTTCTGTGTTTTCAGACTGAAGAGTGTAAATTATTTGCTGACACCTTCAGCGAGCCCTCTTCCCACTCTGCATCAGGTCTCAGCCTCTCTGCTTGTCCTCAGAAGGGAACAAGTAGGAGTTCGATCAACATCTGTTCACGTTATTAGAAAAGATAACCCACAGCAGTGTGATTTGTTCAGTGGGGGAGGGACGCTTTCATTCTGGTTATTTCAATAAACCTCTGCTAAAGTTTGATGATCAGCAACTTTTCATTTTTGTTTCAACAATAGAAACAAAGTAACTTTTCTATTGATGAGAATTTCCAGTCCATGCTAATTTGTTAAATAATATTCTGTTCATCAGCACACCTGAAGCTACACACACACACATGCATGCACGCACGCACACACACACACACACACACATCACCTGTTAACTTAATATACTATTAAAAGCCCAATAAAAACCAACATTCACCTCTTTAGAGACCAGGGGGAGGGGCTTTAAAGGAATGTGTCATTCTGAAGTGGTGTCACTTCACTGACAGAGCACTATATTACCTGTTAGCTAACCTAGTTAGAACTCTATATTATCTGTTAGCTAACCTAGTTAGAACTCTATATTATCTGTTAGCTAACCTAGTTAGAACTCTATATTATCTGTTAGCTAACCTAGTTAGAACTCTATATTACCTGTTAGCTAACCTAGTTAGAACTCTATATTATCTGTTAGCTAACCTAGTTAGAACTCTATATTACCTGTTAGCTAACCTAGTTAGAACTCTATATTACCTGTTAGCTAACCTAGTTAGAACTCTATATTACATATTAGCTAACCTAATTAGTTAGAACACTATATTACCTGTTAGCTAACCTAATTAGAACTCTATATTACCTGTTAGCTAACCTAGTTAGTTAGAACTCTATATTACCTGTTAGCTAACCTAGTTAGTTAGAACACTATACTATCTGTTAGCTAACCTAGTTAGAACACTATTACCTGTTAGCTAACCTAGTTAGAACACTATATTACCTGTTAGCTAACCTAGTTAGTTAGAACACTATACAGGTCCTTCTAAAAAAATTAGCATATTGTGATAAAGTTCATTATTTTCTGTAATGTACTGATAAACATTAGACTTTCATATATTTTAGATTCATTACACACAACTGAAGTAGTTCAAGCCTTTTATTGTTTTAATATTGATGATTTTGGTGTACAGCTCATGAAAACCCAAAATTCCTATCTCAAAAAATTAGCATATCATGAAAAGGTCCTCTAAACGAGCTATGAACCTAATCATCTGAATCAACTAATTAACTCAAAACACCTGCAAAAGATTCCTGAGGCTTTTAAAAACTCCCAGCCAGGTTCATTACTCAAAACCACAAAGTATTGAATGCATAACTGAACATAATTATTTGAAGGTTGACCTTTTTTGTATTAAAACACTTTTCTTTTATTGGTCGGATGAAATATGCTAATTTTTTGAGATAGGAATTTTGGGTTTTCATGAGCTGTATGCCAAAATCATCAATGTTAAAACAATAAAAGGGCTTGAACTACTTCAGTTGTGTGTAATGAATCTAAAATATATGAAAGTCTAATGTTTATCAGTTCTTTACAGAAAATAATTAACTTTATCACAATATGCTAATTTTTTGAGAAGGACCTGTATTACCTGTTAGCTAACCTAGTTAGAACACTATATTACCTGTTAACTAACCTAGTTAGTTAGAACACTATATTACCTGTTAGCTAACCTAATTAGTTAGAACACTATATTACCTGTTAGCTAACCTAATTAGAACTCTATATTACCTGTTAGCTAACCTAGTTAGTTAGAACACTATATTACCTGTTAGCTAACCTAATTAGAACTCTATATTACATATTAGCTAACCTAATTAGTTAGAACACTATATTACCTGTTAGCTAACCTAATTAGAACTCTATATTACCTGTTAGCTAACCTAGTTAGTTAGAACTCTATATTACCTGTTAGCTAACCTAAGTTAGAACTCTATATTATCTGTTAGCTAACCTAGTTAGAACACTATTACCTGTTAGCTAACCTAATTAGAACTCTATATTACCTGTTAGCTAACCTAGTTAGTTAGAACACTATATTACCTGTTAGCTAACCTATAACTCTATATTACATATTAGCTAACCTAATTAGTTAGAACACTATATTACCTGTTAGCTAACCTAATTAGAACTCTATATTACCTGTTAGCTAACCTAAGTTAGAACTCTATATTACCTGTTAGCTAACCTAATTAGAACTCTATATTACATATTAGCTAACCTAATTAGTTAGAACACTATATTACCTGTTAGCTAACCTAATTAGAACTCTATATTACCTGTTAGCTAACCTAGTTAGTTAGAACACTATATTACCTGTTAGCTAACCTAATTAGAACTCTATATTACATATTAGCTAACCTAATTAGTTAGAACACTATATTACCTGTTAGCTAACCTAATTAGAACTCTATATTACCTGTTAGCTAACCTAGTTAGTTAGAACACTATATTACCTGTTAGCTAACCTAATTAGAACTCTATATTACATATTAGCTAACCTAATTAGTTAGAACACTATATTACCTGTTAGCTAACCTAATTAGAACTCTATATTACCTGTTAGCTAACCTAGTTAGTTAGAACACTATATTACCTGTTAGCTAACCTAATTAGAACTCTATATTACCCGTTAGCTAACCTAGTTAGTTAGAACACTATATTACCTGTTAGCTAACCTAATTAGAACTCTATATTACCTGTTAGCTAACCTAGTTAGTTAGAACACTATATTACCTGTTAGCTAACCTAATTAGAACTCTATATTACCTGTTAGCTGATGTTAGAACTTTTGTGAAAAAAGCGTGAATGATTAGAAGACATTCTTTGGGTTTTTCACCTTTTATGTAACATTTATTAAAGTTTAAACAAGATAAGAGGATCCTAACAACCGGTTGGAGAATCATGCTTCGATCCTCTCGTGAAGTCCACAGGATTCTGCCTTATCTCTTCTTGCTTCTGGAATGCAGTATACTTTTGTTATGACTAAAAGTCAGTGGTCTCCATGAAAACTATCTGTCAGCTGGTGGGAGGCTCAGAACTTGTGATTTCACTTGTTGAGCTGTGAGTGTGAACTTCTAACACTAACCTAGTTAGCACATTAAATTACCTTTTAGCTAACCTTTACAGTTAGAACACTATATTACCTGTAAAGGCGCATTCCAGGCATTTTCCCAGTGGTCCTATGCTAACTTTGGACCAGTCCAGGTCGGTCTGGACTGCGACTAACACAACCACCATAGTACCCGCCCCCCAGCCTGTCCCGTCCTGGTCCCCACCAATGTCAAGAGCAAATCTACGCCATTGTCCATGATGTTTTTTTGGACAAACCACATCACAGCAAGGTGTATTTTGGTCAAAGAGGAGAAAAAATAGTCTGTTTTCCAACTCTATTATTAATTCTTTTGTGTTTGAATGTTTAGGAGGCGCTGCTGGACACTCACTGATCACATTACAGGAAATGATTTACATGTTTTTTAATAACTTCAGCATCTTTAAAGAGCATCAACAAACACACAACATGCTCCATGTTGGAGTCAAACAATCACACAAACACCAAAGCTGTGACTAATTTGGGGGCAGCGAACTCCGTGGGCGGATGAACAGAAACAGAACACCTCCTCCTGCTTCCTGAGTGCAGCCAGGAAATAAACATTTCTTTATGTTATCTTGTCTAACGGACACACTGATGCTTGGCGTTCATTCTGAGTTCCTGGAATTAATCAATATAAAGCCTTGATTATAGATAGGTACTGTTCTGTTTGTGTTTAAATAGTAATTTGCTGTTAATCAGTGTTGTTTAGGGTCTGTTCAGTGCGTGGGTTTGGAAATGATTTACTGCGTATCAACAACAAAAGCCTAAAACACATTAGGGAGACATTTTAGCTCCACCAGTTAGAGCACATGAGGGTAACAGATATCATCTTATGAATAACTATTAGGGAAAAAATGACTAAAAACCAAGATGCAACTAAAGTTGTGTTGCTGTAGAAGTGAAACAGACCAGCCAAAGACCTGACTCCATGGCTGACCTCAAACTCCTCCCACCTCAGAATGTTTTACGCTCATATCCACCAAAAGCATATTCTCCTCAGTCCTCTGGGACAGATAAGTCCTAAGGTTTCCTTATTCAGCTTCATGGTTTCCATCAACAGATTTCTCAAACAAAATCTTCTCAATAGTCTTCATTTGGTCCCTTTTTCTGCACCATACAGCAATCAGGAAAAACAACAAATCTTTCATTTGTAGGTCAAAATAAAACGTCCTGATTCACTGGTCCAGTCCAGTTAGACGTCACTGGGTCCATTTTATCAGCTCTACTTTCAGCCCCACATCTCCAGCCTCTAAAAAAAGACATTCAGCATCAAACATTTAGTGTTTGAGTCCTGAAGTCCTAAACGCCCCCATCACCGCTACAAGCAGTCAACACGACTTATTGTTCCAGAAAAGGTCAAGGTTCAGATCCTTCACTGCGTCAGCATCTGAGTGAGACCGAGCTAAAGTTTGGAGCATGAACGAAGCATCAGAGCTGAAGATACAAACAAGGACGTGATCGAAAAATAAAACCAGTGGCAGCAAAAACCAACAACAACAAAAAGCTTTTTTCTTTCAAAACTTCTCAACGTTTATTTCTGTAAAATCCTATTTCTGATTTTAAAATTCCATTAAAGACCCCCAACCAAGTCCTCTAACACAGACCTCCAATGCAGACCTCCCATAAATACCTTCAATTAATACCACCAACCCAGACCTCCAATCTAGAACTCCAACTCTAGATCCTCCAACCAAGACCTCCAATCAATACATCTAACCAGTCCTCGAACCAAGACCCCCACCCAGACCTCCACACAAGACCTGTCATTTAAGATTTCAACTAAGACCTCCAACTTCAAGTTCCATCTATACATCCAACCAAGATCTTCAAGAAAAACCTCCATCCTAGACCTCCAGTCCAGGCCTCCTATACTCAGAGCTCCTTATGTAATAACAGACGTCTCTTTCTGTATCAGTTGCATCAGCATGCAGCTGCTTTCTGAAACGCTTTGAGGAAACAGACAAGCACAGCTGGTCATCTTTTTATTTCTATTCTGTTTAAATAAATGTGAATCTGACATCATGTAAACATCTGGATCTGTAAAAGCTGATGTTTCCTGACACTGACAGTACAGAGGTTTGAGGAGGAGTTACCAGCTAAAGTGTTGCTCCACTAAGAGCGATGAGAACAGACATACTTAGAGGCATTTCAGATGGCTCTCCTCCTGAATAATACATCAGGAGGAGAGGGAAGGGAGGGCGAGATAAACAAGAGGGAGGAATACAGATGACAATGTGAAAGAAACAAAAGATCCAGCTGAATACTGAAATCACAGCATCATAGAACGAGGAGTCAGAAAAACGTTTTACATTTATGGAATTAAAGATATTCACATTTTTGTCTCTTTATGAAATCAAGATCTAAACCTGATATATATGTGGAGGACTGAAGATACATTAAGAAGAAAGTTGAAACTATCCAATAACATAATAGTTTTATTGCAGTCTTTATCAGAACATTTTTAGTGTTTTAAGGCAAAAGGTTAGTAAGCAGCCTGCAGGAAAAGATAAATGTAGATCTTCTATGTGATGACTGGAAGGACTCCGTCTGACTTCATCTCCAAAGCTCTCAGGTTGATGGCTGGTTAAAAGGGAGGAAATCTAATTTGAAGGATCCCCAGATGGATTATGAGCTGCATCCGAGGTGGAACTGGAGACGAGTTCAGCTCCAACACCATCGGCACCGAGACGATGGCGGAATCGAGGGAAAAAATATAGGTTTCATCAGATCTGATCAGTTTACGAACCCACAGACAAGTAAAGAAAAACATTTTCTCACTGAACTTACAAGTGTAGAAAACCAAAACAATCAGTGAGTTGTGGTAGATTTCATTACATTTTATGGTAAAAAAAAACACATTTTGTGTTTTTTTTTTACCATAAAATTTAGTAGCATCATAAAACCAGACAGACATTTAAAGGGTTAAAAACCTGATGATTTAATATTTGATTGTTTTTAATCTGGTTGATCTAAAGATTCAACACAAAAAAGTAGAAAGTTTATCTAATTTTTTGCAGTTGTTGGAAGTGGACATTTTTGTCCTCCAATGACTCAAGAGGGAAGTAAATTAAAGTGACGCCTGAGGATTAATGTTAGTTGAAGGTGTATCAAAGGGTAATAATTAGATTATAACAGGAAATCATTTAAAAAATGCTGAATTGATTCTTTTTAAACAACTGGAAATCCATAAAATAATGCAAGAATCCTCTTCATCCAACACATAATGAAGCATTTTAACTTTTATTTAGATTAACCACTTAAATGTTTCATGCACAGGCAGAATACATGTTCAGTTTTTTGACTCTAACGATACACTTTAGTCTTTGCAAAAAGAAAAACAGTTGACGTTTTCAGCTTGTGGCCCTTTTTCAAAGCACCTGGGTACTAATATCCTCCTCGTCTCCTTCAGGCAGCAGATTATTTATGAAGGATTTTAGAGCCGAGGTGCTTCAGGACACCAGGCTTCGTCACGCCATTTGAACACAACTACCTGTTCATATCAGTGCAAATGATGGAAAAAAGAAAACAATAATTTAGAAACACAACAGCAGAATGGGAATTTTCATCACTCTGAAAAGTCTTTTACACTCATAAAATCATGTGGAACAGGAATAAATTCATATCTTACAACTGATTTTTAGTGCAAATTCACCTGTTTTTACCAAAACTCTCCTGTTCTCCCATTAAATCAGCAGCTTTGCCCATTAATTCTTACCCTGCAGGACGTCTCTAAAAACACGTTTGTGTGCCAGTTAGAATAAATTTAAAAAAAAAAATTACATGAACAGTCATTCAGATGGTTTTCCACAAATCTGCTCATTCTGATAGCCTGTAGTCTCAGATAGCCTGTAGTCTTTATGAATTCCTTTAGCTTTAAGAAGAAAAAGGATTATTTGGGGCAAAATCTGCAGATATTTAAAGCTAAAATGCTCCTGAAGTCTTGCTGAATGTTCTCTATGAAACGGTCGTGACAGAAGCTGCTGCTCCCAGCAGCCTTAGCTTTAGCTTAGCTGGAGGCAACATGGCTGCTGACGCTTCGTCGGGCATTAAAACACGATTCAGAGCGACTAGCAGGACGGTTAGCCTCCCAGGCTAACAATGTCCTTCAGAGGGTCTCCCACAACCACATGGTCCAGGCTACACTCACAGGCACATGTCTAACGTGTCCTACATGATGTGCAACATATCCTGCATGTCGAATGTATCCAATGTGTCCAACATGTCCAATGCATTCAATGTGTCCTACATGTCCTACATTCCTACGGTCGTCCGTGCATTGCAGCATCTCCAGTCCTGTATAGTATTGCACAATCCAACTTATCTGCAGGAACTTTCCTGGATTTATTTTAGCACAAAACAAAACTGCTGCTTGCAACCAGCGCCGAGCACTTTTACACTGAATGGAATCATCAGTTAATACTTTTTTCTTATCAGAATTTAAAAATTTCTTCAAGCAATAATTCAATAAACACCCCATCAAACATTTACTAAAACAAATTCTACAGTAAAGAAATCTTAATAAAGACTGGCTTCTGGAAAGTTAGATGGAACATAATCTTTCTTTGGATAAAAGTGTAAAACCTGCTGGATATATATTAGGTTCTGTTTGTGCTCAACGTCTGAACTAAGAACTTTACCCTCATGCCCTCACCCTGTTGGACAACAGAATGTCAAACTAAAAGGTCTTAGTTTCTAACTAGTGGTTAGGATTGTGCAAAAATGCAGAAGAACTCATGCTTTGTCAAATAAAGTCAAAACTTGTCTATGATTCTTTCAAATTTCACATTTAAATAGACAGAAGAGAAATGTTAAAGTCTCTGGCTGTATACGTCAGATGTGTGTGAAAACACGTTAAACTGCGTTTTAGGTGGGTTAAACATCTGAGTGTGATTCACCTCTAAAAGCTCTTTGAGTCTCAGGATAACACGAGTCCCATCCATTCCTTCAGCTAAAGATCTGAGACGAGAGAACCTTAGAGGAGCTTCTACACAAACCCAGAAAACTCAACATGTTCCTCATGTTAGAATGTCACAGTGAATCTTTCACCAGTTGGTTCTACGATACAAATATAAACGCTGCACAAAACGGCAGGAAGTTAGTGTTTGGTTGATTATTTCTTTATAAATGTCAACAATTTCTTGATAAATCTGACATTTTTGGAAAGCCTGCATAGCTTTTAGTAAGAGGTATCATACATCATGACCATCTTAAGGAGGAGGAGCCTTGCTGGTAACCAGCATGAGGAGGAGGGGCCTAGCTGGTGACAATTTTAGGGGAGGAGTCACAATGGTGATAATCATAAGGGGGAGGAGCCAAGCTGTTGTGGACCTCTACTAAGACGTTTGATGGTAAAAAGTGTAAAAATGGATGATGCGCGTTTTTTCTGGTGTCTGTGGCAAAATTCAATCACCCAAATCCACCAATCAGCTCAGAGCAGGAGTGAATAGGAGAATATTGCAAGGAATTATGGGACATTCTTTGGGTTTTACCACACACTCAGCTGTGCTAATTCCACTGATGTTCAATCCTTTCTAGTTCTACCGTACTAAAGGTGACTCATCAGGGCTTCCAACATCATTAAATTTAATATCAAGAAGCCTCATTACAACACAGAAATAATCAACCAAACATTAATGCTCTTAGTTTTTGTGCTTACATTTTTATAAGGCTAAAATATTCAAAGTTAATCACTTTTGTAAATCAGTAATAATTTTTTATAGGAAGAAATATTCAACAATCAGAAACTCACACAAAGACTAAAGTGCAGAAGCCCTGAATGCCTAGTCTGCATTCAGCTGGCTTTATAAAGGAGTCGGATCCCATCAGTAGTCTCTCTTTGTTTCTTTATCTCTGAATGTTAGCATCAAATCCATGGCAGCCAGCTAACCTGGAAATACATGCTCTGGTGTAGAAGATCCTATGCTGTCCGTATGTTTGTGCTGAAGGCATCTGGAGAGGGAACGAAATAAATCCATGTGTAGGAAACAGCCTGGCTGGGCCTCCATCAAACACAGGACGTGGAATAACGAGTCAGCGACTCCTGGACCTGAAGAGAGAAACAAGAAGACAGAATCTCTCTGGGTTACATACAACAACTCTCTATGCAATATACCATTTACAGTTGTACATTGTACAGTTTACAATATATCTCACTGTTTGAGGCATCGTACCATTAAACATATATTTTAACATTTACGATGTATTGTAACATCTATGATATAACAAAGGTTAAAACATATTGTACCTTTACTATATAACATGCAGTTTATGACACATGGTAGTGTTTATTATACATTTGTTTAAGATGATGTATAACCTATAGAACCAAGAGACTCATTTGAAGGAGGGAGGCAGTTTAAACCCCTTCATCCATAACAGGGAACATGAGATCTCTCCTGGATAAGATGGACCAGCTGATGAGAACCCAGCCAGAATATCATACATACTGTATGTTTACTTAGACGTGGCTGTAGGATCAGATCCAGATTTCAACATCAACATCCCAATATGAGCAGACAGAGATATGAAGAGGAGTGGAAATAAACAAAGGGATTACAAAGCTTGTTAACAGTTGCTGTAATCCAAATTTTTGCCCTAAATATTGTGGTACATTGGGGGGAAATCATCTTTGAAAGTATTGTCCTTGTGATAAATACTAGAAGTTATTGGGATAAATTTTCAAGCTCATATCATCCGTTCCTATGGAGGCCAGAAGAATAAAAACAGGAATAATATTATTATAATTAGCAATGATTGGTGAAAACACAAACACTTCTGATTAAAGGGTAAACAAACTTTGTTTCAAGATCAAGTCATTATTCTTATGGATCATTTTTTTTTTTTTTTTATAAAGGATTTGATTTATTTCAAAAGAAAAACTGAGCTACAATATTTTACTTTTAGGTCAACTTTGGGGTTGTTTACTATAAAATGTTAAATATTATGAAATATCAGTTTTACCAACCACCTACATGAAAATACGTTTAAAGAAGCTCTGGTTATTTATGTGTTTAGACATCGAGTGTGGTCCATACAGACCAGAATCTGGACCTAGGGGATACTTTATTTAGACCAGAATCTGGACCTAGAGAAGACTTTGAGAATAGAATCAGGACCTAGGAGAGACCTTAAGACCAGAATCTGGACCTATAGGTGAGACTTTACACCAGAAATCTGGACCTAGAGAAGAATTTTAGACCAAAACCAAGACCTATGGAGATATCTTTAGACCAGAATCAGGAACTAAAGAAGACTTTAGCCCTGAATCTGAATCTAGAGGGGACTTTTAGACCAGAATCAGGACTTAGTTGAGACTTTTAAACCAGAATCTGGAACTAGACAGGACTTTTAGACCATAATTTGGTTCCTAGAGGGGACTTTCATACCAGAATTTGGACCTAAAGGAGACTGTTAGACAAGAATATGGACCTAAAGGAGACTTTTAGATCAGAATCCAGACATAAGGGAGACTTTTAGACCATAATTTATTTATTAACCTATTTAACCAGGAAAGTCCCATTGAGATTCAGAATCTCTTTTACAAGAGAGTGCTGGATTATATAACCTATAGGGATCTGGGTCTGAATTTGGATCTAAAGGAGACTTTTAGACCATAGTTTGGACATAGAGGAGACATTTAGCCCAGGTTATGGTCCATGTTGGACTGAAGAAATCTGTGTCTGACTCCACAGCTTTTTAGAGATGACATCATTATTTCTTCCCGTTTTAAGATTTATTTATGTAGATTCTGGTCTGAAAGTCTCCTCTTTCATGAGATTTTGGAGTAAAGGTCTCCTCTGAGTCCACCTTCTGGTCTTCATCCTCATGAGGAACAGAGCAGACATCCTTCATACATGTTTAATACTTTCATCAGTCACAGAGATGTTACCTTACACTCCACTGAGTACCATCCGAGTCACTGGTCCTCACAGCTGGCAGCAGGAAAAGCCTCTGCTTCCTGGTTCTGAAATATGTACTGTAAAGACAAAGATTTTGTTATAAAAACTAAATTTACTTTTAAATTTTCAGCAATTTAAATTTTTTAAAGGGATTTTATTCATTTAGTTTACTTTTTAAAATGTTTGTAGTTTTAAACTGAGTTTGTAGTTTTAAACTGAATTTTGTGTTTTGTTTTTTCAATGTTTGAACTTTAACTTTCAACCATTTATACTCCCTGAGTTAATTAGGTGGTGTATCTTCTCACTGCCTCAGCCAGCTGATCCTCAAAAGGTATATATCCATTTAACTTCCGTGTCGGCGAAAAAGCTGTTCTTATCAGCAAATCAGAGTAATACTGCCACCACGGTGTGTCTTATGAAAGCGACGTGGCAGCATGGCGATGTGGGAATTTTGCAGCATTCGTGCCGCCATGCTTGGTAGTAATATTACTGCAACGCTGGACTCGTGAATGAAGATTAAGCCTTGGCGCTGCAGAGGGAGGTGTCTCTAATAACGTGGCAAAGGTGAGCCGACCCCCGACCAGAGAAAGTATTTAAAAATCAGGTAAACATGGAAAAAACTGTTACAACATCAACCGCTAACTGCACTAACCACGCCCATTCTCCCTTTCTGACCAATCACAGCAGTTGTTCTTGGACGCTCTGCAGAAGAAAGTTCTGCTCAGCTGATGTGAACAAGAACAAGCCACAAGCGCTGCCAAACTGGGGCTGCAAGAACAAAATGTCGTTTTTGTTCTTGGAGACCCCCAGCGAGAACAAAGGTCCTGCTTCACGTCGAGTATGAATTGGCCTTTAGGGTCAGGGTTAAGGCTACTTCACACTGGATGTGATGCGGTGTGGACTCTGCAAGGACTAAAAACTATTTATTCCAATAAGAGCCTTCACACCGGCTCCGGTGCTGCTGCAGTACGGTTGCAGAGCAAAGTTAACTTTCCGCAACTTTTTTCCAGACGCCGCATGAGTGGACCTTCCTCAAGTTAAAGACATTACGTGCGCCAAACAGGAAGTTAGACACTAGCGGGCCATTGCATCCGGTGTGAAGTAGCAGTTTGATTGAAGCTTTGGTTTAGGGTCAGGGTTAGATTAAGGTTTAGGATCAGGGTTAAAGTTCAGGTTCAGAGTCAGGGTTAAGGTTAGGGATAAAGCTACAGGGTTAGCATGTGTTTCCAGGTGAGACCTTCAGACTCACCGATTTGAGGTTGGACTCCATCTCTGTGAAGTTCCATTCATTCAGAGGGAGGTTTAAGCTGAACGGCTGCAGAGACAAAGAGATCTTGATTCAGACACAGCATGATAAAATCACTGTTCAGTCAGCGAGAAAAATCTAATCAATCAAATCAAATCCATGAAGTGACTTTGATTCTCTCACTTCCATCGTTCCATAGTTTCACACCATTTACTGAAATACTCAATTCCTGTCTTGTTTCTAAATCTAGTTTTATTAAAGACTTTATTTCCTTTCAACAAATACTTACTACTTACTCTTTTTTCAAACATCTTCTGAATAGACGTTGGCAGAGTGTCTGTACTAGCTTTGAACATTGTTTGTAATGCCTTCCAAATCATGAAATTTCATTATTTTACATTTAATAAATAACAACAGGTGAGATGGATCTCTATAGTAATTATTATAATTCTCAAAGCTCTTTTCTGTTAAATTAACACTGGTTGTGTATAGCTCTTATATGTGAATCCCCAGATTTCTATACAGTAAGTTAAGTAGGAACAATCAGTGAGTTGTACAATATTAGCAAACCAGAACTATTCACCTTTAAGATGTCAGAATTTATTTTATATACTCAAACTGAACAAAAGATAAAAACAATCATCGTCTGTTCCTTTCTAGAAGTAGAAGTTTATTCAGATTGCTGCTCCGGAGCATACAGGCGTGTGTTAACACAACAGCTGCTGCCCATCAATCAGTGAAGGGTCAAATGTCATTTCCAAACTAGAGAGGAAGATCTTCCCATGAGTGGACATCTCAGGTACGTTCCCTCAGAGGTCAGAGGTCAACACTCAGAGAAACAATAAAATACCAGAGCTCCATGTCAGTTAGAAGGTTAAAGGTCAAAGGTCACAGGCAGCAGCTCAAGGTTGGTAGCGTTTCATCTAAACAAACTTCAAGACTTCTGGAACAATACGACCAAAGTGAAGATGTTTACCCATAATGCACTGCAGCACCAACAGCTGATCCCAGCTGATGGTTTGGGTGGCTCTGATCCAGCAGGACTCATTGAGTCCACCGCCTCTGGATACCAAAGTATTCTAGAGAATAATGGAAGACCATCTGGTTGGACCAAACCAGGTCAGGAAACAAAACCAGGATCCAAACAGAGCAGCAGGTCTGCAACAGAGTCAAGGTTCTGCAGTGGTCCAGTCAGAGTCCAGGCCAGAACCTGACTGAGACACTGTGGTGAACCTTCAGACAGCTGAAAACCTTCAGAGGAGAAGACCAGAACCCCTCCAGAACTCCTCCAGAACTCCTCCAGAACTCCTCCAGACCTCCTTCATTCCTTCTCTAGAACTCTATCAGATTTCCTCTAGAACTTCTCTAGAATGTGAAGTCTGATTAAATAGGACTGAGTTTCTTCTGGTGAAGTGAAGAAATCCACATGTGCACACACACATATACAGTACATACACACATGAAAACATTGTTAACACTGCTTCCATCCCACTCACATCTATAGCGGCGCTGACTCCAGCCTCCACAGCGTTCTGCTGGTGAGTCCTTAGCAGCAGCTGCTGCAGCTCCTCCAGACTCATGTCCACGTTCTCCACAACCTCAGAAACCTCCACCCTGAAAACACAGACACAGGAATGTTTCATTTATCCACATCCATGTCCCTCAAACCTGTTCATCTGGCTAAAACCTGCTCACCTGCACCAATCAGGTGTTTGTATTTATTTAATTACTGATTCCAGCTAAATGTGTTGAAGCATGAATCTGGGAACAAACAGCAGTCAGGTGAGAATCAACACCTGGAAACATGATCCCAGGTGTGTTTTTAGTTTGTAATCAGGTAAACATGTTTACACAGTTTACACTGCAGGGCTTGTCCCAGAACTATTAGTAGAACCAGCCACTAGGGGGACGTTCGTGTGCCCCAGTTTCAACTTCCAGGTTCTGTTCTAGTCCAGTTTGTCGATGGTCCACACAAAGTCAACATTCCAGTGCCTTCACTTCCTCAGAGCGTGTGAACACTCACCTGTCGAGGGCGGGTCTCTTACTCCTCCTCTCTGAACCCCTCCCTTCCAGAACAGACTGCACCATGGCAATGGGGAGGACGGGAGGCTCTGAGGAGCACACTTCACAGGTGGAGGCCAGCGCCACGCCCTCTGCTCCGCCCACACCTTTCCCTCTGACACCTGGACTCACAGGCTCCTCTTTGATCAGCATCATGCACTTCTCCCTGTTCAGATAGACCCAGGGTGTGACGTTAAACCAAAACCTGTCTCTGATGGGCCCAAAGGGAACGAATGTTCCGACACCTCACTCACCTGTTGTCATCCGGCTGCATCTGAATGGCCATGGCAGCCTGAGACATGTCAGTAACGTCCGATATGATTGGTCCTCCTGTCAGCCCAGCGGCCGAGCAGGAAGCAGCATCACTGGATGGCTGAGGAGGAAGAGGAGACGATATATATATATATATATATATATTAATAGATTTCTTAGAGGTCAAAAGGTCAACAAGTGGTTTTGTGTTAAAACTTTGTTGGAGTTTTTATGAGTCCAGCAGCTACATGTTAGGCGCCTGGAAGTTTCAACTTCTCCCCAGAGGCTAAATGATCAGACTGAATTAAAGCCTAAAGGAGTATAAAGTGTTCCTCCTCCGTCCTCCTGTTTCTGACTGTAACTCAGTCCGTCTGACTGATATGAAGCTAACATTTGTTGCTGTAGCAGCTGAGAGTCAGTCTGAGAGCTAACTCAGATTATTTATTCAGATCTGACCTAAACGACATGATGTTAGTTTAAAACTCTGGTCCTAAAGGAGGCAGCTGATTCCTTCACAGGATGACAGAGTTTTAATTATTAGCTATTTTTAACCTAATTAGATGTTTTTAGGAGCTGAAATAAATTATCAAATGAAATTAAGATAATATTAAAATTAATACCTTTATTAAAGTTCCCTAAACAGATGTAGGATAAAATTGTTGATGTGTATAAATGAAGTGACCTTTCTATCCTTCACTGTGCAGCTGCAGGTGGGCGGGGCTTATTTCTGCTGGTCTTTTTTAGCCCTGGTTGCTGGTTTCCTGTTTGATCTGGTAACACAGCTTGTTGCTGCCAGCGACGTTTGTACCGACTGGAAGGTCAGCAGCTCCGTGTTCGGTAATTATAGTTTCCAGCAAAATGTGTCATTGAGAAAGTTAACAGAGCATTAATGAGAATGAATGAGCTCCCCTCATCCAGAAACTAAAGAGAAAGTTATTCTAACAAATAGTCTGTGGACGCTCACCGAATGGATGTAGAAGGACTCGTGTAGCGACTCGATCTGATGGGTCTGACTGAACTTGGAGGCTGGAGGGCTGAGAGAGCCATCATCCAACATCAGGGGCCTGAAGGGACCAAAGACACACACCAGGAATCAGACATGGTGGAACAGCAGTGTATACAAACTTTAGGCATAACCACACAAAACAGATTATTTTATATTTAACCTACAGTAGACTGTTGTTACTAATTAGCATCAAACCACATCTGGCCTTAAAGCCAGGAGTATAAGGATTAGCATCAACAACCTGTCATATACAGTCCTCTGCTGCCCCCTGGTGGAGGATCTACAGGTGGGAAAGGGCCAATTTTATTACTTTATTACTATTATCTATGTATTTATTATTAACCAAAACACAGTTCATTTTAAAAACTAGATATTTAAAAGGTTATTTTGCAGTTCAGGCTTTAAAGGGTTAAAATGCAAAAAGGATTTTATTGTGAAATACTGAATGTATTATGAACAAACAAAAACATTGTTAATAACAGACAGAATAAAACATTATAAAAATGTAAAATCCTTTGAAAATATTGTATTTTATTAGATTTATTATAGTATTATAGTTTTATTTAGATTTTGCTCAGTAGTTTTATTGTTTTGATTATTTTAAGTTGAATGCTTTTTCTCAACCTATATCTTATTATTGGTATTTTTTTATTAGTTTTTATTTATCATAAATTTGTTAGTTGTTTAAATATTTCTATATTCATTTTTAATCATTTGTATTTTTTATTGATCTTTATTTGTTTATTTACAATTGACTCTAATATTTTATTTTTTAATAATCTAATAAATTTCATTAGATTTTAATTATCTGTATTTTTATTTCTTTTTTGTTGTCTTTGTTTGAATGTTGATGCTGTTTTTGTGAAATGCTGACTTTGAGATGTTTCTGTCTAATAAACTCAACTATTTAGAACCCAGATGATCCAGTTCCTTCAACATTTATTAGAAAAAATATCATAAACCTGAGCAGCTTTACTTCAGCTTCAGTAAACCTTCAACAAATGATTTTTAGTCATTAAAGCTGTTAATATTTCATTTTAATGCCTGCTGAAATGTTGATGGATGTTCTCTGAGGGTTTGAGGAGCCACAGATTGTTAACAAGCTGTTAGAGAAGAGAAGCTTTTGAGTAAAAACCTGTAGAAGCTGCAGAAGAAGTCCTCCTGACCTGGAAACACACCTTTGTGTCTCCAGCTTTTTCACTTTCAGCAGCAAAGCTGAACCAGCGTTTTACACACTGACGGTAATGAGGTCATGCACTTTGCTTTGCCTTCACTGTGTGTGTGTGTGTGTGTGTGTGTGTGTGTGTGTGTGTGTGTGTGTGTGTGTGTGTGTGTGTGTGTGTGTGTGTGTGTGTGTGTGTGTGTGTGTGTGTGTGTGCACCTGACCGACTGATTCAGCACTTGTCTCCATTCACAGCACTCATTGGGTCAGAGTGTTTAGTTTGTCAGCTGATCCCCCCCCCCCCCCCCCCACGGCCCTGTTTGTCTCACTTTTGTTGACTGTGGTGTGTGCGTGTGTGTGTGTGTGTGTGTGTGTGTGTAAGCTCACAGTTTTCTCTTCAGGCCCACGGTGCTGGGTGTGTTGGACTGCATCTGGCTGAACAGAAACTGAATCAGCTGGGGGGGGGAGAGAGAGAGAGAGAGAGAGAGAGAGAGAGAGAGCTCAGAATGAATCAGCATCATCACACTCTCACGAGCCTGAATAAACCTCACACACTTTCACTAATTATTTCTAACATTTAACCACATTTTTACTTGAATATCTTAATCAAATAATCTTTTTGTTTTTTCTTGTATGTTTGTTAATTTTCATCTCCTATTTTAGTCATATCATCAGTCAACGTGCACACTGGACCCATCAGATCCAGATTAAACTCTGATAACCCTCTGGTCATATTAGATCCTGAGTCGGGTTGTTCCTGTGGATGGAGACCTGTGAACCTGTTCCTCCTGACTCTAATGTGACTCGACGTGTTTCTGAGCTCACCTTGTTCATGACTTTTTGCTGCTGCGTGTGGTTCTGCCTCAGCGAGACCACCTCCCTCCACAGGACTTCATTCTGCCTGCAATCAGCAGGTAAAACACAGGTTCAGCAGGATGTCTGAGGGTAACATTGTTCTTAAAAGGAACGACTGAGCAGAAGGCAGGAGGAACAGAAAAGGCATCCTATTGAAACACAGATAGGTTCAGGAAAACTTGGGATTCCTACACAGGACTATGAAACTGACAGAGGGAAACAATCTAATGATCATTTAGATTTAGAGGATGAAGCATCAGGTTGATCTGGAACAAATCAGGACTGACTTGAAGCTGTTTTAGATGCAGACTGAACTCAATAGAATCAAAGAACGAGATCCATATTTATTATGTTTTATTCTTTCTGATTTCTCTTTACTCAGTCCAACCTCTTTGAGAACTGTTGGATTTTCCTCTCAAGTCCTCGATGATTTACTCAGGAACTTAAACAGGTTCAGGTCTCTAGAGGAGATCCTGAGGACTTCTTACTGGACTTCCTCAACCTGACCCATGATTTAAAATCTTCTAAACCACAAATCAACAGATAACAGACGTTCCAACGAGTAAGACATGAAGAGTGTGTGCGTGCGTGTGTCAGGTGACCAGGTGAACATTCTCTCCCCACACTAACAAACAATATGGACACAAAGCAGCTCCGTCACACAAAAGCTACACAGCAGCTATTTTCAGTAACAATGGCCTCCAGAGAACATCAGCTCATCCTGAGTAACCTCATCTTCTGATGGACAAACCAGAAGAAGGTGAAGACCTAAGGTTGAATTTAATTTTGTTTTTAGTTCTGTTTTATTGTAATTTTGTTAACTCATCTCATTTATTCTTATCTCTCATCTTTTAACTCATTTCATCTGAACCCAAATCAAATCATTTCTTATCTCATTTTATTTCCCATTCCATTCTCTTGTCTCATGTTTTTAATCTCAACTCTTCTCTCATCACATCTGTTATCTCATCTCATTCCTCATCACATACCCTCTCGTGTCATTTATCTGATCTCCTATCTCATCTAATCTCTTATCCCTAATCTTACCTAATCAGTTATCTAATATCCTCATCTTATTTTATCTCATTTTTTGTCTCATCTCATCTGATGTTTTATCAAACCTTTTATCTAATCTCTTATCTAATCTATCATATCTCATTTCTTATCTCATCTCATCTAATTTATTATCTCTCATATCATTTCTTGTCTCAACTCATCTAATATCCCGTCTTTTATCTCATCTCTTATCCCATCTAATCTATCTCATTTTATCTATCATTTTATCCTATCTCATGTCTTATATCATCTCCTTTCTTACTGTATCTCTTATCTTATCTCATATCTAATTTAATTTCTTATTTAATCTCATCTAATCTGTCATTTTATCTTTGTCTCATCTCTTATCTTATTTCATATCTAATTTAATTTCTTATATAATCCCATCTAATTTCTCATCTCTTATCTAATTTTTGTCTCATCTCTCATCTTATCTCATTTCTCATCTGCTCTTCTTTAATCTCTCATCCCATCTTTTATCTTATCTCATCAAATATTTCATTTAATCTCTTATCTAATCTCATTCTTATCTCCTCTCATCTAATCTAATCTAATCTAATCTAATCTAATCTAATCTAATCTAATCTAATCTAATCTCATTTAATCAATAAACCCACTGGTAGAGGCTTAAGTTTGGGACTCCTGCCTTGTAGAACCTCAGACATGTTTCTGGACCATCAGACTCTACTCACTGCTTCATGTCCTGCATCTGACATTCCATGTTGTCCTGTTGAGTCCTGAGGAGCTGAACTTCATACAGCAGCTTGCTGAGGTCCTCCTGGCGGACTTTGGTCTCCTCGCTCTTCACTATGGACACCTGGGCGAAGGAGCAGAACCTGATTAGTTGATGATCATTAAAACATAGAACAAACATGCTGAGCTTGGAGGACTTAGATGTTACTATTCTACTTGAATGAACACCAAAGACTTTGCTGTGAATTTTTTTGGTTTTGTTGGAAGTAACTGTCCTTCTTTAGTCTCTATAAACACCTGTTAGGACTTGGTTGTGTTTTGAGTCCATACAGTTTTCTTGTCATATTTACCATCTTGTATTATAAATCTTCCTGTTTGTTTGTTTATTTCTTTGTTTTACATGTTTACATGGTTTGATTAAGTTGTCAGATTCTAGTGGCGTTGTCCATTAGAGTTGTTTTAATGCTGTAAAGATCAGAAGTCTCACTTCTCTTCTCTCTCTTTAGAATCTGGAAAATCCAGGCTTTGCTTGAAGGTATTGGAATTTCAAGCATCTCCCCCTGAAAGTGAACCATCACCAGTCTCCCACATTTTTTGTAAATTTGTGATTTTAAGCCTCATGAAGTCAGGTGATCTAAAATACTTGCAGGTTTCTGAGTATGGAGCTGTAGTATGTTCTGTTTGTAGTCCTCACCTTCCTCTTGATGTGCTCCAGCATGTGCTCATGTCCCTGGAGGAAGTAAAGATGTTGGAATTCTGTATCGTCTCTCTCAGGTTTCACCAGACCACTTTGCTCGATGTTCACCACTTTACGGAAACCGTCTGTCGGAGCAAACGAGAGGAGTAAAGGATCTGATGTGGAGAGGACAGGAAGACAAGAGGAGGAGAAAAACTCACACATGTTGAGCTGTCGGACGAAACTCGCCATGTTGTTGTGTTTGAAGTATTTTGGCAGAACCTCCTTGGCAAAGCGTCCCTGGTCAAAGACATGGAAACTGGTCCCAGTCTGAAGGAGAGAGTTATAAACAGAGTGGACCATTAGACAGGTGAAGACCTGAGTCTTGTTGTTTTAGTGTGAAAGTTTTATTTGCCCAAACTCTTTCAGATTAGTAGCACATCAGGTGTAAAAACTAATAATAATAATTTCTATTATTTTGCATTTAAAAATTAAAAAGAATAAATATTTTTTGAAATAAGTAAAAGATTTTTAGCATATTTTATAAATTTTTCATGCAAATTGTTGATAATTTATGCAAGATTGTGCAATGTTTTATTTTTATTTTTATTTTTAGCCTCCTATAAGTAATAATATCTACAATGGTAAACGGCCTGTTCTTGTACAATGTTTAATCAAGTCTAAAGAGTCCAAAGCTCTTCACACTACAGTCAGTCATTCACCCTCATATACACAGTCACATGCTGATAAATTACCGGTACTAGCGTTCATGTTCGCACAAAATGTTCCCATAGAAACCCATATAAATCACAATTATTGATCCTCCTGAAATGAAAAGTATAAAACTTGCATCTAATTTCTCCATTTCGTTTGAGACCCGTGGCTTCAGGTTGAGCTCTCACGGACTTTCTTCCTGCTTATGATATTTTTACCATATCTGGCAAATGAAGACAATATCGTTTTTCAAAAAGGGGCTTCTTTTTTTGTTTTCAAAATACGTAAAAATTTAGAAAAAAGAAAAAAAGCTCTACTACTTATTTTCTGTATGAAAACCTAAATGTGTCAAAGAGCTCTTAAATGTTGCTGCTAATCTTTCACATACAGTTAGGATCAAATAAGCATAGATGATTCAGTTTTCAGGCAGTTGATTATGATGTAATCGTTTATTGTGTTTTCAGTAGTAATAGAGTAACATCAGGATAAAAACTTAGCTTTGTATTTGTATGTATGAATAGGACTGATGTTGGATGGGATATAAAAAATTAATCATTGTTAAAGATTCATTTTTCATGAGCATATACATAAATGTGTGAAGGGGCTTTAGGCTGATATTTTAAAGGGTTAAATTACATTCTGTAAAACGGTGGACTGAACACGGTACGTATTAATACTGAACCTATGAACATGGAACATGTTAATACTAGACACAGTGAACACAGTATGTGGTAACACTGAAAACAATATATGTTAATGCTGAACATGGTATGTGATAGTAAATAACACGGTTTGTGTAAAAACTGAACACAATTTACTTAACCCGTTACGTGTTGCCACTGAATATAATAAACATGTTATGTTGAACATGGTACGTGATATTACTGAACACAGGATTTTCATATTAAAGGTGATGCTTCTTGAGTTTTATAGATATACATGCTTTTTCTGCTCTGAATCCTTTGCTGCTTTGAATATCTTTGCTGTTAACATTATACTTTTTCGCCACTTGTTGCAACCATAGCAATGACAGACTTGTTTACTAAAGGGAGTAGTTAATTGACATCACAAAACCTCACATAAAACCCAAACTGTGAACCAAAATTCCAGATGAGTAAAGAGAAAGAGACATGGATGTAGAGCAGGAGCAAAGATGAGACAGAGGAAGGAGTTTAAACCATCCCTTCTGAACCGTACTATGATGGGTCTGATCCCTTGGGTCAAACTGGTCACCTGACCAGGTATGATGGGTCAAACCTGTCCCTTAATCAGGTTTGATTGGTCAACTTGGTCCCTTAAGCAGGTATAATGAGTCAAACTTGTCCCTTACCCAGGTATGATGGGTCAAACTGGTCCCTTAACTAGGTATCGCAGGTCAAACTGGTCCCCTAACTCTGTGTAAAGGGCCAAACTGGTCACTTTACTGTGTATGATGGGTCAAACTTGTTCCTATATCCATGTATGATTGGTCAAACTGCTCTTTTAATCAGGTATGACAGACAAACTGCAACCTTAACCATGTATGATGGGTCCAACTAGCCATGTAACTGTGTATGAGGGGCCAAATTGGTCCTTTAACCAAGTTTGATGAGTCAAACTAGTTCCTAATTAGGTATGATTTGTCAAACTAGTCACCTAACCATGTAAGATGGGTCAAACTGATTCATTAACCAGTTATGATGCGTCAAACCGCTCATCCAACCTCGCATAATGGGTCAAACTGTTCTTTTAACCAGATTTGGCCAAACTGCTCCCTTAATCAATTAAGATGGATCAAACTGGTGACCTTACTATGAATGAAATTCAAATTTGTCACGTAACCATGTATGATGGGTCAAACTGTTAACCCAAGTATGATGGATCAAACTGGTCTTTTAACCAGGTTTAATGGGCCAAATTAGTCACTTAAACATGTATGATGGGCCAAATTGGTCCCTTAACGAGCTGTCAGTTAACCATCGGTGATGGGTCAAACTAGTCACATGACAATGTATGGTGGGTCAAACTGAACCGTAATTAGGTATGATAGGTCAAACTGGTCCCTAACCAGGTATGATGGGTCAAACGGGTCCCATTACCACATATGATGGGTCAAACTGATCCTTTAAAAAAGTATGATGGAACAAATTGTTTTTATCCAGGTTTGATGGACAAAACATGTTCCTTAACCAAGAATGATGGGTCAAACTAGTCACCTAACCATCTATGATGGGTCAAGCTTGTCATTGTACCATGTATGATTGGCCAAACTTGTCACATAATGTATGATGGTCAAACTGCTAACCCAACCATGTATGATGAATCAAACTGGTCTTTTAACCAGGTATGATGGGTTAAACTAGTCATCTAACCATGTGCGATGGGTCAAACTAGTTACCAAACCATTTAAGATGTGTCAAAATAATCACGTAACTATGTATGATGAGTTAAACTGGTCTTTTAAACAGGTTTGATGGGCAAAACTGTTTCCTTAACCAGGAATGATGGGTCAAACTAGTCAACCAATCCATTGAATTGAAGCAGAGTTGAGTAAATGTGATCCAGATCTAGGTTTAACTTGGTAGTTTTTGGTGTGTGCTAATGTTCTGAGGTGTTTGACTCACGGCACTCCAGCAGATGAGGTGGTTGGTATCTGGATCCTCCACCAGGGTCCACAGCTTGGTGAGGAAGGCAGGAACGTTGCTGGCGTAGCTGCCATCAGGGCCTACGGCTCCAGGAGACTCCTGCATGTTGACACTTAGTCGGCTTCACGTTAGAAACCAAGTGTGTGTTTGTGTATGTGTGTGTGCTCCCAAACTAGTCCATGTTTCAGTAAGTCCAAATCGTCACTGAGAATCCCAGGTTGGTCTCTTTGGTTCCATCTCTACAGCAGCAGGTTTCCTTCAGCTGTTCACTCTCTGTCCAACTGAATGTGTTCACAAAAGGTCCACGTCAGCACACACACACACACACACACACACACACACACACACACAATACACCCCAAACCCCCGGCCTCACAGTCAAACAAAACCCAAATCACACAAAGAGGTCCAACACAGCAGCCTTTCCTCCACCAAAGACCTGCTGGTCCAACAGAACCACACAGGACTCAGGTCCAGATTAAAACTGAGAAAACACTTCTGATTCGGTTCTGATTCAGATTTTCATTTACTCTTAAATATCAGTAAAAATAAAGATATGATACATAATGCAAGGACATTTATTTTATTCAATCTATTTGATTTGATTTTGTTCTTGTTATTTTTCAGAATTAGCTCATTTGAACAGAATCAAAAGAATAATAACAAAAACAATTTATTTTAAGACATTTCCTGTCCTTCAAAATATTGAAGTTTAAAAATTAACAAATTATTTTAATTTTTTCATCCATTTAGTTTAAATTTTGTTCTGATTCAGTTCAAACATAATGAAAATGAAATAAAATGTTATAAAGTTTATTATATATTTTTGTTCCTAATGATGTTAAAACAAATATTTATTTCGGCTTTAATTTTTATTGTTTCATTTTCTTATTATAATAACATCAAATGTCATAACATTTATTTTATTTACTTGTCCATAATGCCCTAAAAAGTCTGAACAAATGGAACTGTTTTTATTAACTTAGATTTTAATTTTTGTTCTGATTCAGTTAAAATGAGAAAAAAGATCACAACATTAAAATATCATTTCAATAAAATAATTAATTCCACTTTAAATGTTAACATTTTGAGTCAAAGTTTTAAAAGTCCTAAACTTTGAGTTTTCACTAACAGTTTTATGTTTTTTTACAGACACAATGAGAATAATGAAACTGTTTGATTTGATTGTAATAAAAAATGAGATTTAAAACTTAAACTGTATATCAAAGGTCTGTACTTCACTTCTTTCACCAGTAGGTGACGCCACTGTCCTTTAAGGCAGTTTGTTGTTAATTTTAAGCTCTTCTTACTTAAACCATAAACTATTTTGTTTTCATATTTATGATTTTAAATGTTTCTGCCTGATGCTGCAGGTGCAGCTCTGTCAGAAATCTACAGTTAACTTCAGATGTGACTTTTAGGCTATAACATCCACTGAGATGAATTTGCAACATCTAAAGTCATCAGGAAGGAGGGAGGCAAGGAGACAGGAACAGCAAGTAAATACTTTATTACAAAACTAAATCATGTCTGTCTGCAGTAACATTCATCACAGTATGTTAGAGTCTGGACCTGGTCTGACCTGGACTTGTTTTTTAGACAGCACTTAGAGCTAATGGGGTTTATGCACGGTCACTTCCTGGTTGCGATAGAGGCTGCCGCTCCCTTCCGGTTCAACGCTGTTCCCTCACAAACTGGACAAAATTGATTTTTTTACCCGTTTTCTTCAAGACCTGCCGCGCATCACGGTAAACGATGTCCACCGGATTTTTGAAAAACACACAGAGACGTCTGCGAGCAAGCGGGTGAAGGACTTTAAGCTGTATATAACCAGCTTTATTCATGAAATTGAAGGTAAGCTAACAGCGTTAGCTCGTAGCTTCCATCATCAAAAAACAGTGAGACAAATCTATATAGCCGTGATCGTGGGCTCCAACTGCTTCCCAACTTTCAACTTTCTCTGGTCTAGCTGTACGTTATCAAACACCAAGTCTTCATTCACCAAAAGAATAGTTGTTCCAGTGAAATAACACACGAACGGCGCCGCGCCTCCTCCTTTAGCCTCGTCCTCTCGGCTCTTTGACTACTGTGCTGCAAAGTGTGGACTGCAGACACGGTGTGGTTAGAAATGATCACGTTTTCTCTTCTTAAGTTCACAATCCTTCCTTTTTGTAGTTATTTATTCAGTGGAAATGTGTGGAAACGGACTGATGAATTCTATTCAGCTGATGCGGTACACAACGGAACACAGCAGTGTTCAGCTGTCGAGGATTCCCGTCGCTGATACTTATATGATGGCTTCATTTCTTAGTGCTATAATATATATATCATACTGTACTATACTATACTATTACTCGTTTTGATTATAAACAATATCTTTAGCTGGAAATGCACTCTAACTCTGGAAATCTTCACGTTTCAAATGGAACCGGAAATGGTCCCGCGAGGTAATTTTAAACCGGAAGTTCTACTAAGTACTCTGTGCATAAAGCCTATTCTACTTATGAACTAGTGCAATTTACATCATAACTTAAAAGCAACATCTGCATCGATCTAAAAGTGATGTGATAAGTTGTGGACTTGTAACTCAATCACAGGTCATGATTTAAACAGTCTTCAGTATGTTCTGGTTTCTGTTAGTTCAGCTGAGTTCCTTCATCCATTTCTGCTGAGCGTTTGGACGTGTTGACCTCAGCTGGATTTTCATCAGGTACGGTTTAGGAGTCAAAGTTGCTCCAAAAACCGGAGTGAAGTCTGGTGCTCCAGCATCCTCTGGCCAGATGAAGTCAAACGTCCTCAGCAGGGTCACCATGATGAGGAAGAGCTCCATACGAGCCAGACCCTCTCCGAGACAGACCCGAGGACCTGAGGAAGACAAAAGGTCTTTACAGTTAGTCACCCTCAGGCCCCAATACATAATATATATTTACTGTGAGTTTAACCTTATTTTCTGTATCTTAAACTGCATTTGAACAAGAAACAGTTTTCAAATTTAAAAAATGGATAGATATCCAATCACAATTTTTATTTTGATGTTGCTAGGCAGAAACATGTTTGACCATGCTTTCTGATTGGTCATTATGAGGACAGAAAGCATTGTTGGGTCAAAGGTTCAGCAGACCGAGAGAAACTGAGAGACAAATCAGCCAATCAAGTTAATGTAAGTGGGCAGGGCCATCAAAAGTTGGAATAGGCCTTCATGAATCCAGAACAGGGTTTAGCCCTGTGTGCGATGGTGGGTGGGCTGTAGCCGCTGCTACAGCCCACCCACCAGCCCAAACTGTCAGGAATGATTTCAGTGTGACACAGGGACAGTGGATAACCTGACTCCGGTAGATTCTGGTACTCAAACATGATTTACGGTCACAAAACTGCAACTTCTAGTTATGGCTGCTTGAAGAAAACGTTCTTTTTACTTATCTGTGATTGCTGAGTTTTGCATGCAGAGTGATGACATTTTATATTTTGTTTTTATGCATTTTAATTTATTTACGTTGTGCACAAGTTTGGTTATTTCTATAAGGAAAAAAAGGTTGGGACCAAAGATGGAGCCTTGAGGTACCCCACAGTTAAAATGGAACACTGAGAAAGAACACTATGACTACCCCTCCAGCATGTTTATTTATGACATGATACCATGACGGTTTACCAGCAGAGAAAGGCATAAAAGCCTCTGGTTTGACAAACTCTTCTCGCTCATTCAGGAAGTTTTCAGGGTTGAAACAATGAGGGAATTTCCACTGCCCCTCCTCCTTCAACACTGAGGTCAGGTTCTGGATAATTAATGTACCCTGATTAGAAAACCAAAACCAAAAATGTTAGTCAGTTTTGTTACCTTTTTATATTTTTAGAACCATAACACATTTGCTAAACTTGTCTCTGACCTTGGGAATAGAATATCCTCTGAGCTCTGTGTCTGTCGTTGTGCAGTGGAAGGCGCTGAGAGGAACCGTGTTGGCCATTCTCTGAGTTTCATGGATCACAGCCTGGAGGAAAACATCATGTCATTCTGTCTCTGAGTGGATCAAAAACAAACCATAAACGCTGAAGTTTACCTGCTGAAACATGTCAACAAGTCACATCAGCTGACATGACAACAACAGATCCAGATCTGATCCAGGTCTGATACAGGTCTGATATAGGTCTGATCCAGGTCTTATCTAGGTCTGATCCAGGTCTGATCCAGGTCTGATCCAGGTCTGATCCAGGTCTGATCCAGGTCTGATCCCAGTCTTATCCAGGTCTGATCCAGGTCTGATCCAGGTCTTATCTAGGTCTGATCTAGGTCTGATCCCAGTCTTATCCAGGTCTGATCCAGGTCTGATCCAGGTCTTATCTAGGTCTGATCTAGGTCTGATCCCAGTCTTATCCAGGTCTGATCCAGGTCTGATCCAGGTCTGATCCAGGTCTGATCCAGGTCTTATCCAGGTCTGATCTGATCCAGGTCTGATCCAGGTCTGATCCAGGTCTGATCCAGGTCTGATCCAGGTCTGATCCAGGTCTGATCCATGTTTGGTCTGATCCAGGTCTGGTCTGATTCAGGTCTGATCCAGGTCTTATCCTGGTCTTATCCAGGTCTTATCCAGGTCTGATCCAGGTTTGATCCAGGTCTGATCCAGGTCTGATACAGGTCTGATCCAGGTCTGATACAGGTCTGATCCAGGTCTGATACAGGTCTGATACAGGTCTGATACAGGTCTGATCCAGGTCTGATCCAGGTCTGATCCAGGTCTGATCCAGGTCTTATCCTGGTCTTACCCAGTCTTATCCAGGTCTGATCCAGGTCTGATCCAGGTCTGATCCAGGTCTGATCCAGGTCTTATCCAGGTCTGATCTAGGTCTGATCCCAGTCTTATCCAGGTCTGATCCAGGTCTGATCCAGGTCTGATCCAGGTCTGATCCAGGTCTTATCCAGGTCTGATCCAGGTCTGATACAGGTCTGATACAGGTCTGATACAGGTCTGGTCTGATCCAGGTCTGATCCAGGTCTGATCCAGGTCTGATACAGGTCTGATACAGGTCTTATCCAGGTCTGATCCAGGTCTTATCCAGGTCTGATCTAGGTCTGATCCCAGTCTTATCCAGGTCTGATCCAGGTCTGATCCAGGTCTGATCCAGGTCTGATCCAGGTCTGATACAGGTCTGATACAGGTCTGATACAGGTCTGATACAGGTCTGATCCAGGTCTGATCCAGGTCTGATCCAGGTCTGATACAGGTCTGGTCTGATCCAGGTCTGATCCAGGTCTGATCCAGGTCTGATTCAGGTCTGAATCAGGTCTGATACAGGTCTGATCCAGGTCTGATACAGGTCTGATCCAGGTCTGATACAGGTCTGATCCAGGTCTGATCCAGGTCTGATCCAGGTCTGATACAGGTCTGGTCTGATCCAGGTCTGATCCAGGTCTGGTCTGATCCAGGGCTGATCCAGGTCTGGTCTGATTCAGGTCTGATCCAGGTCTTATCCTAGTCTTATCCAGGTCTTATCCAGGTCTGATCCAGGTCTGATCCAGGTCTGATACAGGTCTGATCCAGGTCTGATCCAGGTCTGATCCAGGTCTGATCCAGGTCTGATACAGGTCTGGTCTGATCCAGGTCTGATCCAGGTCTGATCCAGGTCTGATCCATGTTTGGTCTGATCCAGGTCTGATACAGGTCTGATACAGGTCTGATACAGGTCTGGTCTGATCCAGGTCTGATCCAGGTCTGATCCAGGTCTGATACAGGTCTGATACAGGTCTGATCCAGGTCTGATACAGGTCTGATCCAGGTCTGATCCAGGTCTGATACAGGTCTGATCCAGGTCTGATACAGGTCTGGTCTGATCCAGGTCTGATCCAGGTCTGATCCAGGTCTGATCCAGGTCTGATCCAGGTCTGATCCAGGTCTGATCCAGGTCTGATACAGGTCTGGTCTGTCCTGGTCTGATCCAGGTCTGATCCAGTTCTGATCCAGGTCTGGTCTGATCCAGGTCTGATCCAGGTCTGGTCTGATTCAGGTCTGATCCAGGTCTTATCTAGGTCTGATCCAGTCTTATCCAGGTCTGATCCAGGTCTGATCCAGGTCTTATCCAGGTCTGATCTAGGTCTTATCCAGTCTTATCCAGGTCTGATCCAGGTCTGATCCAGGTCTGATACAGGTCTGATACAGGTCTGGTCTGATCCAGGTCTGATACAGGTCTGATCCAGGTCTGATCCAGGTCTGATACAGGTCTGATACAGGTCTGATCTAGTCTGATCCAGGTCTTATCCAGGTCTGATCTAGGTCTGATCCCAGTCTTATCCAGGTCTTATCCAGGTCTGATCCAGGTCTGATACAGGTCTGATACAGGTCTGGTCTGATCCAGGTCTGATCCAGGTCTGATCCAGGTCTGATCCAGGTCTGATCCAGGTCTGATACAGGTCTGATCCAGGTCTGATACAGGTCTGATACAGGTCTGATTCAGGTCTGATTCAGGTCTGGTCTGATCCAGGTCTGATCCAGGTCTGGTCTGATTCAGGTCTGATCCAGGTCTGATCCAGGTCTGATCCAGGTCTCATCCAGGTCTGATCCAGGTCTGATCCAGGTCTGATCCAGGTCTGATCCAGGTCTTATCTAGGTCTGATCCAGGTCTGATCCAGGTCTTATCCAGGTCTGATCTAGGTCTGATCCCAGTCTTATCCAGGTCTGATCCAGGTCTTATCCAGGTCTGATTCAGGTCTGATCCAGGTCTGATACAGGTCTGATACAGGTCTGATTCAGGTCTGATCCAGGTCTGATCCAGGTCTTATCTAGGTCTGATCTAGGTCTGATCCAGGTCTGATCCAGGTCTCATCCAGGTCTGATCCAGGTCTGATACAGGTCTGATACAGGTCTGGTCTGATCCAGGTCTGATACAGGTCTGATACAGGTCTGATCCAGGTCTGATCCAGGTCTGATACAGGTCTGATCCAGGTCTGATCCAGGTCTGATACAGGTCTGATCCAGGTCTGATCCAGGTCTGATACAGGTCTGATCCAGGTCTGATACAGGTCTGATACAGGTCTGATCCATGTTTGGTCTGATCCAGGTCTTATCTAGGTCTGATCTAGGTCTGATCCCGGTCTTATCCAGGTCTGATACAGGTCTGATACAGGTCTGATCCAGGTCTGATCCAGGTCTTATCCAGGTCTGATCTAGGTCTGATCCCAGTCTTATCCAGGTCTTATCCAGGTCTGATCCAGGTCTTATCCAGGTCTGATTCAGGTCTGATCCAGGTCTGATACAGGTCTGATACAGGTCTGATTCAGGTCTGAATCAGGTCTGATACAGGTCTGATCCAGGTCTGATCCAGGTCTGATCCAGGTCTGATACAGGTCTGATACAGGTCTGATCCAGGTCTGATCCAGGTCTGATACAGGTCTGGTCTGATCCAGGTCTGATCCAGGTCTGGTCTGATCCAGGGCTGATCCAGGTCTGGTCTGATTCAGGTCTGATCCAGGTCTTATCCTAGTCTTATCCAGGTCTTATCCAGGTCTGATCCAGGTCTGATCCAGGTCTGATACAGGTCTGATACAGGTCTGATCCAGGTCTGATACAGGTCTGATCCAGGTCTGATCCAGGTCTGATCCAGGTCTGATCCAGGTCTGATCCAGGTCTGGTCTGATCCAGGTCTGATCCAGGTCTGGTCTGATTCAGGTCTGATCCAGGTCTTATCCTGGTCTTATCCAGGTCTTATCCAGGTCTGATCCAGGTCTGATCCAGGTCTGATACAGGTCTGATACAGGTCTGGTCTGATCCAGGTCTGATCCAGGTCTGATCCAGGTCTGATCCAGGTCTGATCCAGGTCTGATCTGATCCAGGTCTGGTCTGATTCAGGTCTGATCCAGGTCTTATCCTGGTCTTATCCAGGTCTTATCCAGGTCTGATCCAGGTCTGATCCAGGTCTGATACAGGTCTGATACAGGTCTGATCCAGGTCTGATACAGGTCTGATCCAGGTCTGATCCAGGTCTGATCCAGGTCTGATCCAGGTCTGATCCAGGTCTGGTCTGATCCAGGTCTGATCCAGGTCTGGTCTGATTCAGGTCTGATCCAGGTCTTATCCTGGTCTTATCCAGGTCTTATCCAGGTCTGATCCAGGTTTGATCCAGGTCTGATCCAGGTCTGATACAGGTCTGGTCTGATCCAGGTCTGATACAGGTCTGATCCAGGTCTGATACAGGTCTGATACAGGTCTGATCCAGGTCTGATCCAGGTCTGATCCAGGTCTTATCCAGGTCTGATGTAGGTCTGATCCCAGTCTTATCCAGGTCTGATCCAGGTCTGATCCAGGTCTTATCTAGGTCTGATCCCAGTCTTATCCAGGTCTGATCCAGGTCTGATCCAGGTCTTATCCAGGTCTGATCCAGGTCTGATACAGGTCTGATACAGGTCTGGTCTGATCCAGGTCTGATACAGGTCTGATCCAGGTCTGATACAGGTCTGATACAGGTCTGATCCAGGTCTGATCCAGGTCTTATCCAGGTCTGATCTAGGTCTGATCCCAGTCTTATCCAGGTCTGATCCAGGTCTGATCTAGGTCTGATCCCAGTCTTATCCAGGTCTGATCCAGGTCTTATCCAGGTCTTATCCAGGTCTGATCCAGGTCTGATCCAGGTCTGATACAGGTCTGATACAGGTCTGATACAGGTCTGGTCTGATCCAGGTCTGATCCAGGTCTGATACAGGTCTGATCCAGGTCTGATACAGGTCTGATCCAGGTCTGATACAGGTCTGATACTGGTCTGATCCAGGTCTGATCCAGGTCTTATCCAGGTCTGATCTAGGTCTGATCCCAGTCTTATCCAGGTCTGATCCAGGTCTGATCCAGGTCTGATCCCAGTCTTATCCAGGTCTGATCCAGGTCTTATCCAGGTCTGATCCAGGTCTGATACAGGTCTGATACAGGTCTGATACAGGTCTGATACAGGTCTGGTCTGATCCAGGTCTGATCCAGGTCTGATCCAGGTCTGATACAGGTCTGATACAGGTCTGATCCAGGTCTGATACAGGTCTGATACAGGTCTGATCCATGTTTGGTCTGATCCAGGTCTGGTCTGATTCAGGTCTGATCCAGGTCTTATCCTGGTCTTATCCAGGTCTTATCCAGGTCTGATCCAGGTTTGATCCAGGTCTGATACAGGTCTGATACAGGTCTGGTCTGATCCAGGTCTGATACAGGTCTGATCCAGGTCTGATACAGGTCTGATACAGGTCTGATCCAGGTCTTATCCAGGTCTGATGTAGGTCTGATCCCAGTCTTATCCAGGTCTGATCCAGGTCTGATCCAGGTCTTATCCAGGTCTGATCCAGGTCTGATACAGGTCTGATACAGGTCTGGTCTGATCCAGGTCTGATCCAGGTCTGATCCAGGTCTGATACAGGTCTGATACAGGTCTGATCCAGGTCTGATCCAGGTCTTATCCAGGTCTGATCTAGGTCTGATCCCAGTCTTATCCAGGTCTTATCCAGGTCTGATCCAGGTCTGATCCAGGTCTGATCCAGGTCTGATCCAGGTCTGATACAGGTCTGGTCTGATCCAGGTCTGATCTGATTCAGGTCTGATCCAGGTCTTATCCTGGTCTTATCCAGGTCTTATCCAGGTCTTATCCAGGTCTGATCCAGGTCTGATCCAGGTCTGATCCAGGTCTGGTCTGATCCAGGTCTGATCTGATTCAGGTCTGATCCAGGTCTTATCCTGGTCTTATCCAGGTCTTATCCAGGTCTGATCCAGGTCTGATCCAGGTCTGATACAGGTCTGATACAGGTCTGATACAGGTCTGGTCTGATCCAGGTCTGATCCAGGTCTGATACAGGTCTGATACAGGTCTGATACAGGTCTGATACAGGTCTGATCCAGGTCTGATACAGGTCTGATCCAGGTCTGATACAGGTCTGATCCAGGTCTGATCCAGGTCTGATCCAGGTCTGATACAGGTCTGATACAGGTCTCGTCTGATCCAGGTCTGATCCAGTCCACACTACAACAAACACACACCTGCGTGTACGGCATGTTGTGTCTGTCCTTAAAAGTGACCCGATCCTTCCCGTCCAGGACCTGGTCGATCTCCTTCTGGCACCGTTCTGAAAGACCAAAAAGTTTAATAATTTCTGGAGTTTTATCCTGATTTTATCAACAGACTGAGAAATACTGCAGTGTGAGCCAGGACACCACCTCCCTCTCAGTTACACCTATTAGTTTCTTTGTCAACTAAAATTATTTTGTGATTAATTCAGAATCTCTCTGATAAAATGGAGATAAGACGTTTCCATCATGTCTCAATACATTACTGAGTATTCCTAACTTCCCCAGTTGAGTCCTAGGACCTCTTTCTCATATTACTGGAGTTCTGAACATGATCAAAAGATTAGAAAACTAACTAGTTAGTCAAAAGATTGTGGATTATGATGAAGTGATGATTCAATCAGCTGGTTCCTCTATCAGGACAATTCATCAGGTGTTTCATAGAGTGAATTTGATTTTACTACAACTGAGTTGAATTTACCTTGTATTTGAGGGTAGCTCATGAGGTAGAGGAAGCCAGTGAGCAGCGTGTTGGAGGTGGTCTCTGTCCCAGCCAGGTAAAGATCAAAGGTTTGTCTAATGAGTTGTTCCTCTGAAAACGAGGACCTGTCACTCCTCTGAATCAAAGAATTTAGATTCAGCGTGTTGGAAGGTGTTTGTTGCTCATGAATTAACAACCTATGATCTCCATCCCTCTGCTAGACTCACCTTATCAAGTTCATCCAGGTAGCAGTCGACGAAGTCCCGAGGCTCTCCAGGGATCCTGCTCTGTTTGTGCTCAGTCACCAAACAGGATGAAAAACTCAGAAACATCTTGAACAAACACATTTAATCGATTATAACCTGCAGTACTGATTTTCATAGTCAAAAATAATGTTCTTAGCATTACCTCCATGCTCTGAAAGGCCTTCTTGAAGGGCAGCGGCAGGCGGCGGGCTAAAGGGACTGAGTCGTACAGCTGAGAGGGAAGATGAGTTTACTCAGTTTTGTTTGAGCAAATGTATTTATCCTTAAAGGAATGTTTGGTCATTTTTAAGTGGCTTTCTACCAGTTATCAGTAAGGACCACACCACATGCTGACATCCCTTAAAGTGGGTGGAGTCTGACTGCCAGCTACAACAGAGGAGATGTCCTACCTCAAGTGGAGGAGTTTACATATCTCAGGGTCTCGTTCACTAGTAAGGGGGAGATGGACAGGTGGATGACATTGTGAAAAAGGAGCTAACTCAGAAAGAGAAGCTTTAGATTTACCAAATATCCCTCATTGGGTCATGAGCTTTGAGTAATGACCCAAAAAACCAAATCATTGATACAGAAATGAGGGTAGATAGGGAGAGGAGCTAAGTATTAGCAGCTAAGGATAAGATACATTGTCATTTTTTAAACACGTAATAGAATCTAGGGATAAGATTAGTGGATCAAGAGCCAAACAGTAACAGGTGATCTAACATAATGCTGTGGCAGAGGAAGAGGAAGATGTCTTTGGAAACCATGGCAACTGAATCTATGATGATGCAGGAGGTCCAGAGCCAACATTCCCCCGGGATATTTCCTGTATTCCCTTCAGCATGGCTGATTACATTTCCTTAACTTTCAGGGAACTTGTTTAGTGCCTTTTTCAGATAAAATTCCTGATATCGGCTAATATGAGCAATTTATCTAGCAAAGGCTGCTAAGTGAAGAGCTGAGTTTTCTTATTTTGCCAATAAAAAGACTCACTGGAAAAAGATTACATCGTCCTGGAAAACCTAAAGACACCAAAATCATTCATCTTGGATTTTCTAATAACCAATTAAGATGTTTTAACAAGTATCTCACAGAAAATCAGCCCACATGTAGTGCTTTCATCAGTATTTTAAAATCTCTCCTATAAACAGCTTCACTTTCAGATCTATTGGCTGCCCTTTGACCCACCATGGCCCACGGTCCGTTGGCTGTTTTATTCACATCTGTGAAGCACTGAATGATCACTCTGATTCTCTCATCATCGTAGTCATATCGTCTACCAAACAGAACTTTACAGATGATGTTGGAGGCAGCTTTGTGGAACAAAACCTGAGGACTCGCCGTTTTACCTGCAAACAACAACATTATAGTCTAACATTGAGTAGTAGAAATGAAACAAACCACAGCTGATTGAATATGTACCGACACTCGTCTCCAGAGCTTTAACAATATGTTGAATTTCTTTATGGATCCTTTCCTCCATCGAATTCTTTCCAAGACCAAAGTTTCTCAGAGTCATCAGAGCAAATCGGCGCTGTTCTCTCCAGAATGAGCCATAATCCACCATAATCACACCTGAAACCACACAAAAACCTGATTCAGAGTCGCAGTATCAGAACATGCACAGCTGCATGCTGGACAGAGAATCAACATTATCATTGCACATCCAGCAGGTAAATGCATGTAACCTTTTCTCCACAGTGACAAAAAACCACTGACTGTGGCTCCAGAATCAACAGAGCAGGCTTGTGTGCGCTGGAAGTGAACAGACAGTCAGTTGTGATAGCCAATCAGCTCTCAAGTCTGTGACTTCCAGGCCAGTTAGGGATGTCCTGATCTGACCACGTGATCAGAAATTGGCAATCACGTGGTTTCAGACTCGACTGGAATTGGACGTTACCTCCTGATCCAGACTCGGATACAGTATATATGTATACATATATTCTCATTCTTTTTAAACACATCTATAGTCAGGGGTGCACATAATTTTTTTCATCGAGGTTCTCAAGAGAGAAGTTGGCACTGATGCTCCGTATGCAGACCCTCGCCATAAGCGGTAGGGGGTAGGATGCAGCGTGAATGCATTGCTCCAGGCATCAGCGCTGCAGCAATCTGTCCTCCTCCTCCTGCAGTGGCACAGAGTTAGACCTCTTGACTCACTCCACACAGAAACAACAACGTGTGTGGCATGGCATCACTTTGTTGCAGAGACACTATTGGTTAAATGTGTATGCAGCTTGAAACAGAAAGCCTGAGTATGTCTGTGGTCTGGAGGTAGTATAAAGTTGATGACAACATTGTAAAAGTATCAGATCAGGACTCAGTATAGGTAGATGCTCAAAATCAAATGACTTGGACTTGAGAGCAAAAAACCTGATCAGTCCCTACTAGCAAGTCTTGCTTATGTTGGTCCTGCGATTGGATAAGTACTCATTTTAGCCTCAGCAGGAGCATTGTGCAAAATATCTGAACTAAACCCAGAGATTTGTTAGCTGCTGACAGCTGGAATTATACAGCAGGGAATGCCTGTTGGTCGCTGCTGATTGATTTGATGTTTGGATTTACGCCATTGAGGTCTTCTTGAGAAAAGAAAGAAGGATGGCTTTTATTTTCAAATAAGCAAATGATGTGGAGGTCGAGCATGTTGGTGAGTGCAAGCCTTTAATTGATCCGCAGCAATTTATAATGCAAATAACATGGTGCATGCAGCTCCGCCAACATGTTCAATTGTTTTGCTGTGTCACTTTCTCTAAAACAAATGCAAACAATTTACTTTTTAATTTTTATTGAATTGTTGGTTTAGTTATCGCCTCATTAGTGTCTTATATGAAATAGAGACAATGCACATTTTATTGGACAAACTTGTTTAAGCTCACATTTCATTATCAACTAATCTCTAAACATCTGTATTTATTTTAGATCTGACAGGATCCGTGATCTTAGTTGTCAGGGGTGTGAACTGTAATCTGCCAAAATGGCAGATGGTCTTCAGATTTTTCCATCACCATTTAGAAAAATGGTCAGATGAAAATATCTAGTCGACCCCGATTCAGCCACATTAGAGGGTTTTCCAACCTGAAGGTCCTGTTTGAGGTCAAAGGTCAGACATTCTCCTTCAGGATTTTACAGTAGACAACAAAATTCATGGTTCCATCCATTACAGCCAGTGGTCCAGGTCCTGAAACACAAATCATCCCCAGACCATCACACTACCACTACCATGTCTGACTGTTGGGATGATGAGGTTTTTATGAAATGCAGAGTTTGACTCCAGCTGAACAGGACACACACCTTCCAGAAAGTTTAGCCTTCTTTACTTATTCAAACCTAAAAGTTTTGGTTTAAGTGTGCACATTTAAAGCAAGTGATTCAATATGTTCACCTGTCTAATAAAGGGTTTCCATCCATCCATCCATTTTCTGTAGCCGCTTAATCCTCCACAGAGGGTCGCGGAGCAGCTGGCGCCTATCTCCAGCGGTCAAGGGGCGAGAGGCGGGGGACACCCTGGACAGGTCGCCAGTCCATCGCAGGGCCACACAGAGACGAACGAGACAAACAACCACACACCCACTCACACCTAAGGACAATTTACCAGCCCAATCAGCCTGACAGTCATGTCTTTGGACTGTGGGAGGAAACCGGAGTACCCGGAGGAAACCCACGCACGCACGGGGAGAACATGCAAACTCCACGCAGAGAGGCCGCAGAGCCGGGACGCGAACCCACGACCTCCTTGCTGCGAGGCAACAGTGCTAACCAACTGCGCCACCATGCAGCCTAATAAAGGGTTTATCTCTGTTATTTCAGGAGATCTAAAGCACAATAATCAAATATACAACTAAAGCAAACCTAGAGATGAAAGTGGTCTCATTAAGGAGGTGTAACTACACCTCTCCTGTCTTTTATACTCGACCTTTCCTCTGGGTGAGCTCATTAACCAACAGGTCTTGTGGTCGTCCAGCAAATTCAGTGGCCTTCATCACGATGGCCTGCTTCATCGCCTCAAACCCACTGATGACCACAGCTGGTTTGGAACCAAGAAACAGACTGTAGACATTTCCATAAGACTGTCTCAGCTGGAAGGGAATAAAATATATTTGGGTAGGAGATTAATGGTTAAAAAGAGGGAAAAAAACACCACCTAACACAACCAACAGACAGATGAATAGAAAGTAGCTGATAACAATCAGGTTGTTTATTGCAAGAATTTCTTTTAGTAGAAGTCAGGAAAATGCAACCTTTAGATTTTTGTTATATTTTCATCAAAACAGTTTGACCTGCAGCTCTATCTGGGTAAAGTCCAAATTCAAAGGCCCTGAACTCTAATTTGGCATCAAAATGAAACATATCTACTTTTAAGACAATGATAGAATATTAAATTTACTTCCAGTATTGAAATCATCAGAGCCCTACTTACCCTCTCTAAATTCTCCAAGGGGTTCTCTGAGATCAGGTGCAAGAGGTTCCCCAGTACAGGCCAGGAGGGGGGTCCTGGGGGGAAGTTCTTGGGCCTCTGAGATTTAAGTAGAAGCAGGATGAAACAAACAGAGAGCCACAGCAGAACTACTGACACAAACATGGTGTTTAGATGGGACTGAAGGCAGAGGAGGACTGATCTGGTTACTTTGTTTCTCTGGTCTAAAGGTGAGTCATCCTGATGACTGGGTAGTCTCTTATCTTTTGTTTGAACATTCTGATGAGGTTAGAGAAAACAGAGAAGGGTGGATAATGACATCACATAACGTTTTACCACACAGGAATAAATATTCTTCTTAAAGGAATCATACTAAAAAAAAACATTTTAAAAGAAAGACCATTATTTTTGGTTTGTGACTTATGTGAGGTTGCTGCAGAGAGGGGCCTTGGAGTCTATCCTTCCCCATCCAATCCAAACTCTAAAGTATTTGAGAGTAAATAAATACCAGTGCACATGCTTTTATCTGCCTTTCATGCTCAGTGAGTGAGCTGGCTGTTTGTTTTTGGCCGCACCACACCACTCAGGCCTGCAATGGGTTACTTTGGGTTAAATTTGAATTTTTTGTAGATTTTTCTTGCTCAGTGAGCGAAGTGTTATGAAGACTGGAAACTGTGGTCTAAACTGATACCACAGAAAGGTAATTATTAATACCCTAAGACGCCATTTCGATTTGATTTTTTTCTTATATTTGGTGTGAAACTTAATAGTTTTTTTTAAACTAAAATGTTCATTTAAAGTTAAAAAGTTGCATCATCTTGTGTTTGTAAATTATTTTAAGGCATTTACATTGGGTGTGTATCTAGCCCTGTTACTTTGCTGCACAATGGGGGAGTTAATTAAAGTAACATTCCAATCTAATCAGCTGGTTCCTTTATAATGGGACAAATATCATTTTATCCATCCATCCATCCATCTTCTGTAGCCGCTTATTCCTCCACAGAGGGTCGCGGGGGAGCTGGTGCCTATCTCAAGCGGTCAAGGGGTGAGAGGCGGGGGACACCCCGGACGGGTCGCCAGTCAATATCATTTTATAATGAATCTAATTTTATTCCAGACGACTACAGTAATCCTTTGACCTGAAATGATCTGTTTGTTGATTTGAAATGACCTGATGTGACCTGAAGCCTTAAAATGAACTGAATTGAATTATCATCATTGTCTCTTTTTGCTTGATAAAATTATTGTGATGTTCTTTCTTTCCAGCAGTACCTGAAACCAGACTAGGACAAAATTTTCTCTGTTAGTGAACAAAACAAAGTCAGCAAGGGCCTTTAGTCTGCATCAGAGCAAGTCCTTTCTCCTTTTATTGAATAAAAACACAGTTCAGACCCAGATGAAGGTACATTTACACATTATGTTGGAAACAGAGCTAACACCAGACAGACATGCAGCCATTTTTACATCAAACCAAACAACATGAAGAAAACATACATGTGCTGGCGTTGGACCACAGGAGGTCCAGAGATTCCAGACAAAAACACTAAACCCAACAAAAACACACAAACAAGAACAACCTGCAGCACTGATTTCTTCTCTTGTTCTCATGATCATTATAAATAAATAAAAAACATCAAGCTGCAGCAGGTTTCCATGCTGAGAAAATTAAAATATCAAATCAAACATAATTCATAAAGAATAAACTCTTCTCTGCAGTTCCTATCAGACAGGAAGAGGTTAGAACCAGGTTCCTCCACTAGATGGAGCTGTGATCAGAGTCTGGTTCCTCCACTAGATAAAGCTGTGATCAGAGTCAGGTTCCTCCACTAGATGGAGCTGTGATCAGAGTCAGGTTCCTCCACTAGATGGAGCTGTGATCAGAGTCAGGTTCCTCCACTAGATAGAGCTATGATCAGAGTCAGGTTCCTCCACTAGATGGAGCTGTGATCAGAGTCAGGTTCCTCCACTAGATAGAGCTGTGATCAGAGTCTGGTTCCTCCACTAGATGGAGCTGTGATCAGAGTCTGGTTCCTCCACTAGATGGAGCTGTGATCAGAGTCTGGTTCCTCCACTAGATGAAGCTGTAATCAGAGTCTGGTTCCTCCACTAGATGGAGCTGTGATCAGAGTCAGGTTCCTCCACTGGATGGAGCTGTGATCAGAGTCAGGTTCCTCCACTAGATGGAGCTGTGATCAGAGTCAGGTTCCTCCACTAGATGGAGCTGTGATCAGAGTCAGGTTCCTCCACTAGATGGAGCTGTGATCAGAGTCTGGTTCCTCCACTAGATGGAGCTGTGATCAGAGTCTGGTTCCTCCAGTAGATGGAGCTGTGATCAGTGTCACGTTCCTCCACTAGATGCAGGGATGATCAGAGTCTGGTTCCTCCACTAGATGGAGCTGTGATCAGAGTC
>SSNR01000417.1:213706-225250 GCA_006937965.1 Callopanchax toddi | reverse complement strand
ACTAGATGGAGCTGTGATCAGAGTCAGGTTCCTCCACTAGATGCAGGGATGATCAGAGTCTGGTTCCTCCACTAGATGGAGCTGTGATCAGAGTCAGGTTCCTCCACTAGATGGAGCTGTGATCAGAGTCAGGTTCCTCTACTAGATGGAGCAGTGATCAGAGTCAGGTTCCTCCACTAGATGGAGCTGTGTTCAGGGTCAGGTTCCTCTACTAGACAGAGCTGTGATCAGAGTCAGGTTCCTCCACTAGATGAAGCTGTGATCAGAGTCAGGTTCCTCCACTAGATGGAGCTGTGAACAGAGTCTGGTTCCTCTACTAGATGGAGCTGTGATCAGAGTCAGGTTCCTCCACTAGATGCAGGGATGATCAGAGTCTGGTTCCTCCACTAGATGGAGCTGTGATCAGAGTCTGGTTCCTCCAGTAGATGGAGCTGTGATCAGAGTCAGGTTCCTCCACTAGATGCAGGGATGATCAGAGTCAGGTTCCTCCACTAGATGGAGCTGTGATCAGAGTCAGGTTCCTCCACTAGATGGAGCTGTGATCAGAGTCAGGTTCCTCCACTAGATGGAGCTGTGATCAGAGTCAGGTTCCTCCACTAGATGGAGCTGTGATCAGAGTCAGGTTCATCCACTAGATGCAGGGATGATCAGAGTCTGGTTCCTCTACTAGATGGAGCTGTGATCAGAGTCAGGTTCCTCCACTAGATGCAGGGATGATCAGAGTCTGGTTCCTCCACTAGATGGAGCTGTGATCAGAGTCAGGTTCCTCCACTAGATGGAGCTGTGTTCAGGGTCAGGTTCCTCTACTAGATGGAGCTGTGATCAGAGTCAGGTTCCTCCACTAGATGGAGCTGTGATCAGAGTCAGGTTCCTCCACTAGATGCAGGGATGATCAGAGTCTGGTTCCTCCACTAGATGGAGCTGTGATCAGAGTCAGGTTCCTCCACTAGATGGAGCTGTGATCAGAGTCAGGTTCCTCCACTAGATGGAGCTGTGATCAGAGTCAGGTTCCTCCACTAGATGGAGCTGTGATCAGAGTCAGGTTCCTCCACTAGATGGAGCTGTGATCAGAGTCAGGTTCCTCCACTAGATGCAGGGATGATCAGAGTCTGGTTCCTCCACTAGATGGAGCTGTGATCAGAGTCAGGTTCCTCCACTAGATGGAGCTGTGATCAGAGTCAGGTTCCTCTACTAGACAGAGCTGTGATCAGAGTCAGGTTCCTCCACTAGATGAAGCTGTGATCAGAGTCAGGTTCCTCCACTAGATGGAGCTGTGATCAGAGTCAGGTTCCTCCACTAGATGGAGCTGTGATCAGAGTCAGGTTCCTCCACTAGATGAAGCTGTGATCAGAGTCAGGTTCCTCCACTAGATGGAGCTGTGATCAGAGTCAGGTTCCTCCACTAGATGGAGCTGTGAACAGAGTCTGGTTCCTCCACTAGATGGAGCTGTGAGCAAGGTAATCTCAGGGTGAGAGGAGGAACATGCAGAAGGAGGTAAAAGAGGGGAAAAAGAAGGAATACAATAGATAATAAAACAGAAATAGGGGGAAACTATGGAGCAAACCCTGCCTCACCGTGAGTTCTTCTGCTTAGCTGGGGAGGAGGAGACCATAAGAAGGAGGAGAAAACTGAAGAACATGAGCAGATCTCAGATAATCTAGTCCCTCTGAGGAGCTCCAGGATACAGAGGTGAGCGTAGCATCATGCAGGAAACACGAGACACACATACACACACACATACACACACACAGCTGTTTGAGTAAACCCACAGATGGGAGGTGTCTGTAGAGTGATAAAGGGTCTGAATCAGAAGTAGGATCATTTTCCTTTTAAGTACAGGAGGTCAAAACAAGATCTTTCGGATTAGGAGGACAATACTTTGTCCTTCCTGCAACAGTAACCGAATCAGACACCTCCAGTCTAAACCGGGTCAGAGAGGTCAGACAGAACCGGTTCTACACAAACTCACCACATAGCTGTTCCACAGAGCTGGTTAAACTCTGACTAAAACCAGAACTTTAATCAAACTGTTTTCCAGAAATAGAGGTAAAGTGAATGAGTTTGTCACCATAGTAACAGACTGTAAACTAAACCTGCTCCTGGCAGGTTGGAAGACTTATGAACCAAACATCTTTTTCACTCAGTCCAACACTTTTTCACCCACAACAGATCAGTCTTAAATCAGCGTGTCCTCCTGGTTCAGGTCTACCTTTGAGACCAGATTCTTCATCAGCTTTGAGGATATCCAGAGGAGGGTCTGTTCTCCTGTTGTTGCCATGGTGACTCCAGGTCCCATTGCTCATGATGGTGTAATAATCACAATTGTTGACTGAACTCACTGAAATCAGCTGTTCTGAAAGTGAATCCTCAGAGTGAGGTCACGAATAAACCAGAATTTAACCCAGATGTGATAAAAGATGTCTGGTCAGCATCAGATGGACTTTGATCCAGATTTAAGGTGGAACTAAAACATCAGTGAGCGATTAATCATTTTGGTCATTCATCTCATTTGGTTTCAAACTCTGAGTCAGAGGTGAACCTGGTTTTGGTGAAAGATCTGAATCAGGTGTAGCTGCTGGAAGCTTCTTTAACAGTTCAAACAGGAAGTTAAAGGAGCCTCTTTAAATGATTCAAACAGGAAGTTAAAGGAGCCTCTTTAAATGATTCAAACAGGAAGTTAAAGGAGCTTCTTTAACTTACTTAACTTTAACTTTCTGATCAAATGACCAAAGTTCTTCATCATGCAGGTGGACAGGAAGTACAGGACAGGGTGTTGACCCTCCAGACATCCTCTAGTATGTTAGAAGGTTAGTAGTTTTGCTGTCTCATCAACTGACCCACCCCCACCTAAACCTATACAAATGAAAATGGTTCACATGAAGATACGAGCACTTGGCATTTGACTCAAATAGGAAACTCTTCTCTGCTGTTGCGTTTTTCAAGTGCAGCAGAAAGTCACACAGCTTTTAGCCTGAAGCTCCGCCCCCCTGCGCGCCTCGCAGCACATCACTGGAGGATTTTCTGTCGCGTGTCGGGCAGTTTGAGGGCCACCAGGCCGCCACAGACCAGAGCCGTGAAGGACAGCAGGATGGGGATGGCTTTGGTGATGCCCACAAAGCTGGCGAAGATGGAGCTGCCAAGGACAGCCGCCAGCTTACAGAGAGCATTCAGAACGCCGAATGCCGTCGCCCTGCAACAGAAACCCAACAGGGTCAGTAGAGGGTGCTGAAAACATCAGATATCTTTAAAATACCAACGTTAAATCCTTTTAACACATTTATGTGCTGATGCAAAATCAAGCTGTAACAATTTCATCAAAAATTACTATTTTTAAAATTTTCTTATTTAATCTTTTATATCAGGAGTACTCATAAGGCAGCCCTCAATAGGAGCCTCCTATTTCTGGCCCTGGAGCCATGTACTGTGTACCCCAACCTGTCATCATATTAAAAAGTGCACCTCAAATCGGTGCAGCAACACCTGCGCAGCTCCTATTCTAGAAACTAGAGTTCGTCCAGGTAAATGTGTATTTGTCTTCCTGGACATCCAGGTGAGAAGATCACCTCTTTGAAGTGGGGTAGAGCTCCACAGTCACCACCTCGATGCCGTTCCACGCCGCTGCACTGACGCCACAGAACAGACACTGCAGGGCGATGATCGCTGATTGGCTGAAGCTCAGAAACAGGAAGAAGCTGCATCCAGCAGAAATGAGCATGGATCCACCTGAGGAGATGACAGAACACCTGTAGCATCACGCCGATATGTCAAACCAGAGGAAACGTCCAGGTGGTACCTATGATCCGGACTCTGCCGATCTTCTCCACGAAGAGTGCAGAGATGATGTTGCCTGGCAACACAGCCAGACTGCCGAGGAAGCTGACCAGGTAGACGAGCACGTCATTCTCCTCCATAGTGTCCAGGTGGCAGCCATGTTTGTTGTGCTCAAAAGTGTTGTTCTCCATCCTGCAGTCGATGAACTTCTCCTTCCACAGGTCTGCAGAGACCAGAGGAGATTCAGAGGAACATCGAGGTCCCTCAGGGACTTTTGACAGGCTCTCTAAAGCACTCAATCTCAAACTCTAGTGCAACCATTACAACCGAAAAGCCTTTATTTATCCTTTATTCATCCCCTTAGGGGAATTCATCTATGCTTTTGATCATCATTGTTTGAGGAGCAGTGGGCTGCCATCTTGGATGGCGCCCGGGGGGCAGTTGGGGGTTCAGTATCTTGCCCTAGGATTCTTTGACAGGTGGCCAGGCTGGGGTTTGAACCCCGGTCTCCCACATGTAAAGCAACCTTTTCCCATAACACTAAACAAAACTCATACACATCGCCACAAAACTGATGTGACAACTAGAATTGATCTGAACCAGTCTAAAACAGTTCCAGAGATCCCCACAAAGCTATAGTCTGTTAATGAAGGTGCTGTGATCAACAGAGTCAAAAAATGGAGCTCCTCCCACCTCCCGCTCCAGGTGAGCTCACCTGTATTGTAGAAAACAGTGGAGCGGATGGTGCAGTTCTCAAACACAGTCTCTGTGGACCTGATGTCCTCAAAGAGACAGTCTTCAAACAGAGAGTCCTCAAACTTCACCGACTTCATCTCGATGCTGATGAACCTGTGAGGATGTGATGGGACACAGACCAGCAGACACACAGAGGACCTTTCTCAGCGCCAGGCTCCACTCAGGTTCTCAACCCCAGCTTCAGGGGCACCAGGACAATCTAAAGACACTAACAGGACTGGAACTCCAAGGGTTGAGTTTCCACCACAGCAGGTTTAACAAAACAGAATCCTTGGAGGGTCACAGGTCACGTTTTTTTCTGTAACGTTGGTTCATTCTTTATAAAGTCTGAACAGAACTTTAGATCTGAATCAGGATGTTAAAGCCGTCTTCATCAGTCCAGTTGGACTAGATCTACTTTACAATGTGGACCCGTCTGATTCAGTACCTCAGGCTTTTCTTCGTCTCATGAAACATCTGATCTTAAGCAGGAAGCATCTAAAGCTTTTTATCCAACACGTTTTCAACGCTGTTCATTTCAGAGCTACAACGTATGAAGATCCAAATCCTCAGGGGTCAGTTTAATCTACCACTATGAATGTCCACTAGTTCAAATTGTTCTGTGTGTGTGTGTGTGTATGTAGTCTACTTTTTACATGTTGGTAATTTTTAGCTTTATTTTTGTATTTTATTTCATTATTTAGTTTACTTTTCTAATATTTCTACTTTTAATTTTTATATTTCAGTTTGTTTTTCTTATTTCTTAGATTTAGTTTAGTCAAAGTTTTAATGTTTGTACTTTTTAACTTTTCAGTATTTGTCATTTTTTATTTTTAACATTTTTGTTTATTGTCTTTTTTAAACAGTTAAAGATCCTGGAACTTAAATTTTGTTTTACCTTTTTAAAACTCTTTTGTAAAAACCTATTTTAAATCAGTTATCAAATATCATTTGTCCTTTAAAGTGTTAAAGAACCATGTGATGAGTTGATTTCAAACAGTCCAGCTGAGACCATGTCTGACTAGGTAACAACTGAGGTGCTATATATAAATAAACCACCTTCTTCTTCTTGTAAATACATTCTTTGAACTTTACTGAAGCATCAAGGCTCCATAAATCCCAGAGAACCTGAGTGAGGACGAGAACGCAGGTTGAGAAAGGCCTCTAGGAAACATGAACTAACTTCTATTGCTGCAGAATGGACAGAATAAGCTGAATGTGGGAACTCCCAACATGCACTGCTTCAGGTCTGAGCAGCGTGTTGGGCTGAAAATGGTGAACAATCATCTGCATGGCGCTACGTTCTGCTATGATCCAAATGAGAGTCAGAGCCCATTCTGTCCGTTTCATTCTGCAGAGTTCATAGAAGTTAAATAAAATATACAGTAGTAGCTCATACTGTATATCTGCTCAGGGTCAGAGCGCCGCTCCACTAATCAGACGAAAGCTCCAGCAGAAAGTCACAGCTCCACTGTCAGAATATGAATATGAGTTATGAATGTTAAAAAGTAAACAGGAAGCAAAAACACAGGACAGAAACAACAAAGACTGAAGCTCATTTTATATTAAAAACATGTTAAATTAATTTTCCCAGAAGATAACTGGAGGTTTTCTGTGGCAGAAAGCAGGAAGAACTTTAAAAGATCCTTCTGCTTCACTGGTTACATTAATAATACAACAAGAAGAGAAAGATTCAACTTTAATTCAAAGTAAAGAGTAAACTCATCTGGTCTGTGGATTTAAACTCCCACCTCACACTTACTTGTCTCGGATGTATTCTCCTTCTTTATGGATCTGGTTCTCCAGGGAAAAGTTGAAATGGAAGTTCTCCACCCGTTCTCTGTGGAACGTCTGTACAGACAGGAAAAAGATAAAGTTCTCTCTGCTTCAGCAGGAAAATGACTTCAGTGTCAGATCAGAACCAATCGGCTTCAGGTGTGGAAACAAGTTCTGCAGAAAATGAGGAGTTCTGCAGGAAACAGGGAGTTTTGCAGGGAAAATGGGCTTCTAATGGGCAGTTCTGCAGGAAACAGAGTTCTGCAGGAAACGAGGAGTTCTGCAGGAAACGAGGAGTTCTGCAGGAAACGAGGAGTTCTACAGGAAACGAGGAGTTCTGAATCTGCAGGAAACAGGCAGTTATGCAGGAAATGGGGAGTTCTGCAGGAAACGGGGAGTTCTGTATAGGAAACGGGCAGTTCTGCAGGAAACGGGTGTTCTGCAGAAAACAGCCTTTTCCACTGTTTGTGTTCCCATACCAGTTCCAGAGTTCTGGAGAAGACGGGGAGTTCTGGAGGAAACAGGGATGCAGGAAATAGGGAGTTTTGAAGAAGACAGGGAGTTCTTGAGGACACAGGTAGTTCTGGAAGGAAATGAGACACTAGTCCATAAAATCCTTTTGCAATCTGTCCAAGTCAGATGGTTTTTGTAAGGTTTGTTTTTATAACTTAAGATTTCATTTTCTTCTTGTCAAACTTGTTCAAACCAATGTAATCAGTTGAATTTCTAGGATATTATTGATCTGATCAGTTCAGTATCAGAGGGGCTTGTTAATCAGCTGTATTGGTGCAAATGAAATCCTCAAAGGGTCAACAATGAGACCACTGCAAAGACCAGAGTGGTTTTACCAGTGAAACCTCAGAATATTTTCCCTCCTCATCTTTTTCTGACTGCTTTTCAGTAGTTTATCAGGTGATTAGGGTCAGTGTCACTGCTGAAGAGATACCTGGACCCGGAGGTCACACAGGGAGTCCAACTCCACCAGGATGGAGCATCAATACGTTTCATTAGCAGAAGGCTGTCAGGAGCTCAGTGGGAGGAGATACTCCAGGACTCCTTCCATCATCTCAGAAGGATGGTGTTGTCAGGATGCTACCAGCAGGTGGAGCCATACAAACTACTGAGAACCATTTAGAGTAGCTGCTATGACATTTCAGCTAACTGAACTAACCTGATGCTTCAGGTTATCAGCTTACATTTACTGGTGACTTCAGATGAAGCCTCTGCAGGTTGATGGTTCCTAATGTGTTATCCATTCATCAGGATGATATCCAGCATTTACTACTGAGATCTGATGTGTTTTAAAACAGAGTATAAACTGTAAACAGTGAATTTTGTTGGATCTAAACCAAATTTCATTTAATCAGTCTGCTGATGACAAAATGAAGTTTTGTGTTTCCACTCGTGAAGCTGCTGAAGAGTTCTGTTCAGAACTCAGAATGAAACTAACTTTATTGGTTTTAGATCTGAAACACAAACACATTTTTCTTTTTTAGACTTTTTTTTAAGAACGTGTGAACCTTCTAGTTTTCAGAACATGTGACCTTTTCCAGACTCCTCCTCCTCCTCCTCAGCAAATGTTCTCTCACCTTCACCTTGGACTCGTACTCCTCGTACTGCAGATGTTTGATCATGTCAGGGAACCAAACAGACAACCCGTAGTAACTGTAAAAACACGACACACACATACGTACATCATCAGAAAAAACTCAACCAACAGAAATTTAGAAATCTAAAATTACAAATGTTTTAAAAAGTTGAATAAAAAATAGAAATTCAAGATAATTTTTAAAGTAAAAATGTACAAACAAATTAATCAAAACAAATAAATGTCTTTTTTAATAACTGTCAATAACGGTTGAAGCATAAAGTGGAAGTATTTAAAGGTTAAAATAACTATTTTTACATTTTTATTTTTAATTTACATTTATTTTGCTTATTTATTTGTTAAACTTGTGAACTATTTGCTTTTAAAAAACCTTGTTACTTTGGTCATACTTTGAATCTTTTTCACTTTTTCAAAAGGTTTTGTGAAAGTTTCAAGTTCATCAAAATTTAATCAATATAAAGGCTAAAAATGTATTTGCCAAAAAGAAAGCAGGTTTACAAAGACCTGAACCCTGTGGTCCTAAAGTGAGGCCCAAGCGAACCAGGTCAGGCTGCCACTCAGCGTGGTACCAACCTGAAGGCCATGCAGAACCAGATGACAGCCATGAAAAGCGTCGCAAACCTCAGCTCTGCAGACAGCAGCGAAGCAACATTTCTCAGAACCTGCAACAAACACAAGAACCCAGGTTCTTCAGAACCAGTCTGAGCTGAGAACCAGTGGGTCTACAGGTGGTCTGAGCTCAGCCAGGAGACAGACAACAGGAACATAAAGAACCACTCTGAATCTGATCCTGAATCAGACCATTATTTGAATCTTGTCCTCTAAACGTGAATCTGAGTCTCAATCTGTTTGGGTCTAGTTAGAGTCCATTGGTAACCAGTTTGGGTCTAGCTGGAACCAGTTTGGGTCAAGCTGGAACCAGTTTGGGTCTAGATGTAACCAGTTTGGATCTAGCTGGAATCAGTTTGGGTCTAGATGTAACCAGTTTAGTCTAGCTGGAACCGGTTTGGGTCTAACTGGAACTGGTTTGGGTCTAACTGGAACTGGTTTGGGTCTAACTGGAACTGGTTTGGGTCTAGATGGAATCAGTTTGGGTCTAGCTGGAACCGGTTTGGGTCTAACTGGAACTGGTTTGGGTCAAGCTGGAACTGGTTTGGGTCTAGCTGGAACCAGTTTGGGTCTAGCTGGAACTGGTTTGGGTCTAGCTGGAACCAGTTTGGGTCTAGCTGGAACCAGTTTGGGTCTAACTGGTACTGGTTTGAGTCTACTGGAACCAGTTTCGATCTGACTGGAACCAGTTTGGGTCTAGCTGGAACTGATTTGGGTCTAGCTGGAACCAGTTTGGGTCTAACTGGTACTGGTTTGAGTCTACTGGAACCAGTTTCGGTCTGACTGGAACCAGTTTGGGTCTAGCTGGAACCAGTATGGGCCTAGCTGGTACTGGTTAGGTCCTAGCTGGAACTGGTTTGGGTCTAGCTGGAACCAGTTTGGGTCTAGCTGGAACCAGAATGGGCCTAGCTGGTACTGGTTAGGCCCTATCTGGAACTGGTTTGGGTCTAGCTGGAACCAGTTTGGGTCTAGCTGGAACCAGTTTGGGCCTAGCTGGTACTGGTTAGGTCCTAGCTGGAACCAGTTTGGGTCTAGCTGGAACCAGTTTGGGCCTAGCTGGTACTGGTTAGGTCCTAGCTGGAACTGGTTTGGGTCTAGCTGGAACCAGTTTGGGTCTAGCTGGAACTGGTTTGGGTCTTGCTGGAACCAGTTAGGTCCTAGCTGGAACTGGTTTGGGTCTCTACCTACCAGTTTACAGAGTGTTAGCGAGCGCACAGCCCAACGCTGCACCGGCGTTCCTGTAGCGGTCTGGATCTCGATAAATTCATCCTCAGCCGTCTTCGGAGCCTTAATGTGGGTCACCTGGAAAACCACAAACAGGAAACACAGCAAAGCTTTATTCAGTCTTCAGATTTTTACGTTCTGGTTCTGAGGCGGTCTAAGAGAGGGTTTAAATCCTCCTGAGCAGACACGCATCGACTCACTCTGATCAGTAAAAATATGTCTCCTTCATCTGAACACAAACAGATCCAGTTCTCTGCAGGAATCCAAAAATACAACAAACTTCTAAAGATGTGTTCAGGTACCAACTGGGTCAGCAGCAGTGAGAAGCACATCAGAGGAATCTATTTTAAGATGAGCTGAGTCAGAAACAGGACTTAAAGTTCTGCCTAAAGCTTCATTCCAAGAAGGTTTTAGTCAAAAGTTTGAGCTACACGTCAGAGAGATTAACCTCAACATGACTCCCTTCAAACTGAGTTCAAAGGATTGGGCCCACCTGCTCTCAGGGATTTAGGTTCAGAATCAGGGTCAGATTTGAGATCTGATCTAGGGTCAGACTGGACCTCTTTAGCTTCATTGAAGGTGTTTTGCTTCTTGAATGAAGACGCTAAATAAATCCAGCTGCCTCAGCTGTGATCTGTCTGAGAACACGTGGTACTTGTACTCACAGTGAAGACTTTCTCCGGCTGCCCTTTGGCTCTCCAGTTGGTGTCATGGACCTGCTTCAGGATCATCCACGCCTCATCGTGTTTGGCATTCTGCTCCACACACACACACACACACACATCATGGTAAACAAACAGCTGTATAAATGTGTTTGTTCTGATCATTTGCTCAGGAAGTTTCAGGAAGTTGTTCAGGATCAGATTCCATCCCTCATTGACCACTTTTCTGTTTAAAGTTGAGTAAAGATGGCTGAAGGAAGTCAAATGTTTTACTGTCTCAGAATGAACACATTCATTCTGCTGTCTAATCAAATCAAATAAACTCAGAAATGTGTTATTAATCCCAGAGGGAAATTAGATGTTTCAGTAATTCCTTAAAATTTCTTCAATTGCTGGGTGACTGCATAGAGCATGTGCTGGACCCAGGCTTGCAGCCCCAAGTGGCGCACCCTCAGTATATCAGCACCTGCACTCAGGTTTTGTTTATCTGATCCTGTTGGTCAGAGTTGATAAATGCCTGCTGTTACAAGTGACTGCGATTTAGGAGGAGCTCCCAGTTTGTGCAAACCTGCTGTCCTTCCAGCCTGATCAGCACCAAGGACAGCGACAGAGCAGGCTGGCTCCTGGTTCCAGCACTCTGGACAGCGGCACGCTGAGATCTCCCCGCAGCTGCTGATAGTCAGCCTCATCAGTACACCGTCGGGTTCATAAGGCTCAGGCTGCCAGATAGACGGGGGACACAGAGCGATGATGTCCCCAACTTAGCTGTGGAGTCACAGATACTATAGGCGGTTTAACTGCGGTTAATTTAGTGTTCTTAGTAGAACTTTTAGTGTGCAGGACTGCTGCTCGTTAAAGAGTGTTTTGGTTGCCTTTAGTTATATTATATCCATCCTCGAAATCAGAGTGCCTTTAGTTAGTTTTTAGAAACGTCTTTAGTTTAGTTTAACATAGTAAACTAGTTTAGTGTTATCTTCCTGGGTTTTATTTCCCCAGCGCTTTGTGTTTGTTTAGCCTCCCGTTCGTTTAGTTGAATAGTTTTTAGTTTTAGAAACTCCTTTAGTTCAGCAGTTCCTCTTCCTGCTAGTTTTCTTGTTGGGAGTGAAAAATAAAACACTTTTGTTAAACCTTTAAAACCTTGTCTTGGAGTACTTTTGT
>SSNR01000417.1:198559-213333 GCA_006937965.1 Callopanchax toddi | reverse complement strand
CCCCCGGTGATACTCCTAGACATTTAGGGGGTTGTAACACCTGCAGAAAGATCATCTGATTCTGAACTGAATGAAAGACTTTCTCATCCCACTGAAAGGCTGGACGTCAGGTGTAAATGTGCCGTCTCACCTCCAGCAGGAAACGAGGACTCTCAGGCATGAAGGTGAGTCCAACCAGAGAGGCAATGGCAGGAAGCGCTGCGATGAGGACAAACACCCTCCAGCTGTGGAACTGGAACTCTGAGCCCATACTGAACCCCCAACCTGTTCACACACACACAAATGCACAGAAACAGCCAATCACCATTAGCCCGAAACTAAATTCATAGCTTGATGAAGGAGGACTACGTCATCTAGAAAAGGCAGAGCTGAGATCCTCCTGCCACCAAACTCGACACCCTCCACATGACGGCTGCGCCTAGAAGTTCTCTCCATAAAGGTTCTGAACAGAACTGGTGACAAAGAGCAGCCCTGGAGGAGTCCAACTCTCAGGTCTGACTTCCTGCTGACTATGAGGACCAGACTTACTCACAGTCCCTCAACAAAAGGCTAAAAACAAAAAAGTTTTCAGGTTTTTTTTATTGTTTTAAAAGCTTGTAAAGCCACACCCCTTCCTATCTCTCAGATCATCTTCATCAACCTTCCCGAGCTTTTAGGTCAGCTGACCTGAAAGAAACTTGCTACACTTAAAACTAATGAGTACACAGGAATTACGAGTTGGTGCCACTATGCATACAAAGTAATATGCATTTAAATGCAAGTTACTGTAACTTAGACAAACTAGTACAAAGTACCTAAAATGTGCGTACACTTTACTACTGCTTAACTCAGAAATTCTAGTTCAGTAAACAAATTTCTAAGTACTTTGAACTAGTTTAAATTTTTAGCAGATTCTTTTCATTTGTCTAGCATATTGTTGATCATTTATAAAGGCTTGATTGTTCTCAATTTTTTTTTTCATGTTTTTATTTTATCTTCAGGTAAACAATGTGATCTAAAATACTAACGTTAATGTCCATAAACACAATGTGCCTAAAGGTTGCTGCTGATCTTTCACCAATACCAGGCTGCAACAATTAAACAATATATAATCCAGTAGACTGGAGAAAAGCAATTTTTTAAAATGTTTTAGACCATAAAATGGAGTCACATCAGGACAAAAACTTGACAATTTATGGGTTAAAAATCATTATTATTTGAAACGAATGATTAGAACTAATGCTGGTTTAAAGGATAACAATGAGCTCATAGATGTGTTGAACGCTGGTGTTTTACAGAAGCATCAGAGGTTAAGGTGCTCTAAAGATCTGGACTGGACTGGGTCAGAACGGGGTTCAGCTCATGTGGTACCGTATCTGGGGATGATCCCCCAGGCCGTGAACGAGGCGTAAATCCCACCGATCATCCAGAACATGCACAGCCAGGACAGATGCTCCCCTCTCTTATCCATCTGAAGGAACTCTGAGAAGTAGGCGTACACGATGGGCACTGTTCCACCGATACTGACGGAAAAAACACAGAAAATACAAAATAAATCAGGAAAGAGATCATGATTCAGAGCTCAAAGGTATCAAGTGTTCAAGTGTTCTGCTCTGGATCAGGTGTTCTGCTCTGGATCAAGTGTTCTGCTCTGGATCAAGTGTTCTGCTCTGGATCAGGAGTTCTGCTCTGGATCAAGTGTTCTGCTCTGGATCAAGTGTTCTGCTCTGGATCAGGAGTTCTGCTCTGGATCAAGTGTTCTGCTCTGGATCAAGTGTTCTGCTCTGGATCAGGAGTTCTGCTCTGGATCAAGTGTTCTGCTCTGGATCAGGTGTTCTGCTCTGGATCAAGTGTTCTGCTCTGGATCAGGAGTTCTGCTCTGGATCAGGAGTTCTGCTCTGGATCAGGAGTCTGCTCTGGATCAGGAGTTCTGCTCTGGATCAAGTGTTCTGCTCTGGATCAGGTGTTCTGCTCTGGATCAAGTGTTCTGCTCTGGATCAAGTGTTCTGCTCTGGATCAGGTGTTCTGCTCTGGATCAAGTGTTCTGCTCTGGATCAGGAGTTCTGCTCTGGATCAGGAGTCTGCTCTGGATCAGGAGTTCTGCTCTGGATCAAGTGTTCTGCTCTGGATCAGGTGTTCTGCTCTGGATCAAGTGTTCTGCTCTGGATCAGGTGTTCTGCTCTGGATCAAGTGTTCTGCTCTGGATCAGGAGTTCTGCTCTGGATCAGGAGTCTGCTCTGGATCAGGAGTCTGCTCTGGATCAGGAGTTCTGCTCTGGATCAGGGGTTCTGCTCTGGATCAAGTGTTCTGCTCTGGATCAGGAGTCCTGCTCTGGATCAGGTGTTCTGCTCTGGATCAAGTGTTCTGCTCTGGATCAGGAGTCTGCTTTGGATCAGGAGTCTGCTCTGGATCAGGTGTTCTGCTCTGGATCAAGTGTTCTGCTCTGGATCAAGTGTTCTGCTCTGGATCAGGTGTTCTGCTCTGGATCAAGTGTTCTGCTCTGGATCAAGTGTTCTGCTCTGGATCAGGTGTTCTGCTCTGGATCAGGAGTCTGCTCTGGATCAGGAGTTCTGCTCTGGATCAGGAGTTCTGCTCTGGATCAAGTGTTCTGCTCTGGATCAGGTGTTCTGCTCTGGATCAAGTGTTCTGCTCTGGATCAAGTGTTCTGCTCTGGATCAGGAGTTCTGCTCTGGATCAGGAGTTCTGCTCTGGATCAGGAGTCTGCTCTGGATCAGGAGTCTGCTCTGGATCAGGAGTTCTGCTCTGGATCAAGTGTTCTGCTCTGGATCAGGTGTTCTGCTCTGGATCAAGTGTTCTGCTCTGGATCAGGAGTTCTGCTCTGGATCAGGTGTTCTGCTCTGGATCAAGTGTTCTGCTCTGGATCAGGAGTTCTGCTCTGGATCAGGTGTTCTGCTCTGGATCAGGTGTTCTGCTCTGGATCAAGTGTTCTGCTCTGGATCAGGTGTTCTGCTCTGGATCAAGTGTTCTGCTCTGGATCAGGTGTTCTGCTCTGGATCAAGTGTTCTGCTCTGGATCAGGAGTTTTGCTCTGGATCAGGAGTCTGCTCTGGATCAGGAGTTCTGCTCTGGATCAGGAGTTCTGCTCTGGATCAGGAGTTCTGCTCTGGATCAGGAGTTCTGCTCTGGATCAGGAGTTCTACTCTGGATCAGGAGGTCTGCTCTGGATCAGGAGTTCTGCTCTGGATCAGGAGTTCTGCTCTGGATCAGGAGTTCTGCTCTGGATCAGGTGTTCTGCTCTGGATCAAGTGTTCTGCTCTGGATCAAGTGTTCTGCTCTGGATCAGGTGTTCTGCTCTGGATCAGGTGTTCTGCTCTGGATCAGGAGTTCTGCTCTGGATCAGGAGTCTGCTCTGGATCAGGAGTTCTGCTCTGGATCAGGAGTTCTGCTCTGGATCAGGAGGGTGACTCTGACTCTAAATCTAAATCTAGAAACATTTCTGATCCACACACTGAAGTGTTTGATTAACCTTTTTCTGATTCAGACTGAAGAATCATATATTTCTAATGAATCTTTAGATCTGTGGCTGTGAGCTGTCATCAGAGCAGAAAGCGGCTCTAACCTGCTGTTGGTCCCTGCTCAGGCACAGCATTTTTACTGATCTGAGATCAGCTCGTGACCTTGTTTGTGAGTCTCTGTGATTCCCTGCAGACCGGAGTTATTCTGAGCGGAGCTCTGCTGCGTCACTGTAATCCAACTCCAGCCGACTCACCTGCACCATCAGACTGGGTGGAGCACCAGTATGGGTCCAGCTCCTTCTGTAAAGCCCCCTTCAGAGGGTGTGTGTCAGTGCAAAAGTTTGACACAAACAGATTATTTTAATTTTTATTTATTCTGTGGAGATTATGTCAAAATGTGACAAAACTTTAAGTTGTGTTTTGTGTAATTTGTTTATTGTATAGACAAACTGGATCTGTGGAATTGAGTATTCGAGCTTTTGTTGTGTTGGTATTGTGTTGTTGTGGTATTGTGTTATTGTTGTTGTGGTTGTTGTTGTTGTGTTGTGGTGTGTCAGACTTACCCGATGCCTGACAGCAGTCTGAAGAACAGGAAGAAGCCGTAGCCCTGAGCAAACGACGACAGGAAGCCAAAGACACAGTTAATGCTCAACGCCACCATCAGACAGCGACGGCGGCCCAGCTTATCAGCCAGACCCCCCCACAGGAAGGCCCCCACCATCATGCTCAGGAAGACCACCAGACCTAAACAGAGACAGACAGACAGAGTAGGGTCAGGCAGGTTGGTTTCACCGCAGGTTTAAAGGATCTAAGTCATAGGGCGCAGTTCAATATGAGAATAGCCTCCACATCCAGCTCCTCAACACAATAAAAACACTGTAATAACTAATAAAGTCAATTTATAACTTTTATTCATTTAAAATTGCAATGATGTGTCAAAACCCACACAGAAAACCTATATTTATATTATAGAAAATATCAACAAAAATAACTCAGAAGATTTTATAGAGGCAACATCCCATACAGTATGCCATGAAATGATAAAACATTTAGGCTACTTGACAAAAATCAGTGTTTTAAAAACAGAATAAGATGGCTACAACAGAACAGAAACGGACTGACTCAGATCTCTCAATTTATGTACTCATCTTCCTGAGTCCCAGTTTTGACAGATATACAAGGGCATGTGACAGCCAACCCCAAATTTTAGCTTGCGTTGTGCTAGCAAGCAAATGCTATAGTCTAGCAAAACAAAAAATCAACTTTAACCACAACTCTTACTTGGTACTTATTGTTTTATAAGTATAATTTGTAAAGATATGGCAACAGAACAAAGAGAAAATGACATTATGATGTGAAAAACGCATTAAGTCTTTTCAGTTTAATGTCCGGTATCAAACCACTGAAACAACGTAGCTAGTCTCTGACAACCATTTTGGTTGTTTACACACCATTGATTTGTAACTGCGCCCTCTGGGGGTGAGATACAGCAACTGTGATAACCTGCATCGTTCTCCCCTACTATAATATACACACCTGGTCAAATAAAAAATACAAGTACTTTTTGAAGTACATAATAATGTGTTTCATGGTAGTTAGAACACATGTATGGAGTCAGAGTAGTTAAAAATAAGAAGGAAAACTATGGAATAATTGGATTGGAAAAGGAAGCAGCTACCAAAATAAAAGCTGGCTAAAGAGATTCCTGATCTAAAGTCTGAGTCCCTGAGTCAGTTGAACCATGGTTCAAAATTCCTGTCTGGGTCGACCAGAAGGACTCAGAGATGTTAGATTTAACTTTATCTATTTAGACTTTTTGATCAATATTTAAACACAACCTTTTTATATTTAAATTTGATTCTGAATTTTCGGGTTTAACTTTATATATTTAGAATTATTCTAAATATTTTGTAACATTTAAAGCTAATTATAGCTGTTTTTTATGTATAATTTATTGTTTTGGGTTTGCTTCATTCTTATTCAGCATTAGGCTGCCAGAGTCCAAACAAACAATCTGCAGGAAAAACTAAACACAGCAAACAGGCCTCAGAAGAAAACCTAGACCCGATCATTACTTTTCATTTGGTCTGGCTGACTCGACACTTGAAGTCTGAGTCATGTCAGCATACTCAGCTCTTTTTAAACATCCAGACCTCTTAGAGCTGCGTGTTTCTGTCTCTGCCAAGTTAAAACCTGGAAGATGCCAGAGACCGAAAGGCTGACAATGTTACACCCGGGTGTGCAGATGGCCATGCAACGGGGGGGTGCAGAGTGGGGCTGGCGGTGTGACTCATCAGACCGGTCTTCAGTTAGAAAACTGATTTTGTTTTCATGCAGGAGCGTCGCAGGTGTAGGAGGCAGTGTTCAGATGCTGTGCAGCTTTTTCCAAGGTCAGCACGGAGAGCATCGATCGCTCCGACTGCTGAGTCAGAACAGAAACAACGAGCTCAGAGCTGCACAGGAAACAGATCTTGATCCAAGTGGGTGGGAGGACTGAGGAGGTGTGAGGTGGTGGTAGAGGGGGTAGATCACAAACTGAGTTTGAACTTCCAGAAGGAGGAGGAGGTGTTGTTTAGCGCCCTGTTACCTCGAGACATCATGTGCATCATATTCCTTGTCAATGTCTGTAATGCTTTTTTTACATAAACACTTTGTATTATTCTGTACTGTAAATAACACTTTGTATATATCTTAAATCTTATTTCTTCTGTTATGATTCTTTTCCTGATCTTTCTTTACCTGATCTGAGTAAGGGTTGCACCCAATTTCGTTGTACTTGTTACAATGACATTAAAGTGATTCTGATTCTGATTCAGATTCAGATTCTGAAAAGGGAAGGGCAGCTTTGTTGTCTGATTCAAATCTGGGTCATCCAGGAGGCATCGTGACTAGATGAACTGGTTCAGCTTCCTCCTCACTGCAGATGCTGCGCTATGGTCTGTCTGTCCATCTCCCTCCTTCCCTCATTCTTCAAAAAGACCCCAAAAACCTTAAACTCCTCCACTTGAGGTAGGAACTCCCCCCAACCTGGTGTTGATAGTCCACCCTTTTCTGGTGCTGATCCTCATCCCAGCTCCTTCACACTGAGCTGATCCTCTCCAGCAAGAGCTGAAGGTCATAGCTTGATGATGGTAGCAGAGGCATGTCACCCAAGACAGTCCTACAACACCCAAAGACTTGAGATACCCAGGATAAACCTTGTCCACCTCTGGGGCTCTGCCACCATGTAGATGTTTGACTACCTCAGAGGAGTCTGTCATAGAAGATTGGACAGTCCATCGCCAGGTCTGTCAGCTCTGGTTCCTCATTAGAATACGTGAGTGGGATTGAGGAGCTCCTCAATTTCTACCTCTGCCCAACTATCTCAGTTGACATCAGCAGCTCCCCGTCCCAAACAATGAGAGCGCGTTGCTTCCTTCCTCCCCCGAGGCGCCAGATATTTACCTGAACCTCTTTAGAGTCTAAAGCCTGAGTCCCACAGGAAAAGTTAGCGCCGCTCCGTGGCAGCGCCACTCCATCTTTGGCATGTGTTCTAGTCTCTCCTGAAGTGGAGCGCCGTTGAACGCAGCTTGCAAAATCACGCGATAGTCACAATATCTCGCGGGAACTGAGAACAGGAAGCATGAAGCGCATCTTTTGGTCAAAACTACCGTCGTGTTTTGTGGGATTATCTTAATTCTTCAACAACGGGTAAGTGAGCTATTTATTGGAATAGCCTGTTTCTAAAAGCTGAATTATATAAATATTCCACAATGAAACGCTCCTTGTCCGTGCGGTTGTTTATGTTTGCTGTACTAGTAGCGGTTCAGCGTATTGTCGTAATTTCTGCATCATAAACAACTCCACAATGTCGTGATACAAGTGTCTCAGCCGCGCCTCGGCTCAGAGATAGAACTGTTGCATGTCTTTAGCACAGTGGCGTAGACCAGCGCCTCTAGGACGCAACATGATGGTCCTCATAGGACAATTTTAATTGACTACAATGGTTTCTTTTCAAAATCACAGTTCAGGCACAATGCAGCACAGCACTGGTGTTTTCTGTGGGACCCAGACTTTAAAGTTCTCACCAAACTCCTCCCATGCCTGAGATCCTGTCTTGGTAACTGCCTGCTGTCTGCTGCTTCTGGGGCCCACGGACCAGCCATGCCCCGTAAGCCTCCTTCTTCAGCCTGATGGGACAGGTACTCTGGTATGTACTCATGAAAGGTCTTCTGAACCACTCCTGGGCTCACCCTTCAAAAAGACCAGTTTGCCACGGGAGACCCTACAGGACAAAAAGTGCCCCAGACAACAAAGGTAGGCAGTGCTAGTCCTTGAGGGCCACTGTCCTGCATGTTTTAGGTGTTTTTCTGCATAAACACACCTGATATGAATTAGTGGGTGATGAAAAGGCTTCTGAAGGCACACGGAGGAGATAATTCAACATTTTAATCAGGTGTTGAAGTAAGGAAACCCCCAAAACATGCTGGATACAGGCCCTCGATGACCAGGATTGCCTATACGTCCGAGGATCATTAAGGCACTCAAACTCCTCCCCCACAGTAAAGCAGAGGTTTTTTTTATTGCTTTGTATTTATTTATTTTTGCTCTCATTGTTTTCCCCTCTCTATCTGTCCACTCCACTTCCAGATACAGTCTGTCACATTAGAAGCTCAATAAAGTAAAGGATGCAACAGGAGGAGTATCTAGGGCCATCGTTCATCAGAACATGGCACGTTAGAAAAAAAACAAAAACATTCAGCCCCCTCAAAAAAAAGAAGCTGAAAACCTTTCCAGTTAATGGATCATCATCTTTTGTTAAACAACTTCAGTCCTGCTGAAAACGGCCGGACTGTCAATCATCTAGAGGATTTTTAACCCTTTAAATGCCAGTTTGATTCCTAAATCTCCTTGTTGCTATTTTTGAGGGAAAAAAACTAAGTTTCTTTTAATAAAACTAGTTTTTGGTGTCTGGGAGGTTTGAGCGCTGCAGCGCCTCCTGATTGGCTGTTGAAGACCTCGGCCCACCTCTCTGCTCAGGATGGACCAGCTGTGGGACATCAGAGCTGATTGAACACCTGAGAGAACTGAGGACAGCTGTGGACTGTGTGCAGCTGGACTCCCTGGTCTTAGTGAGACTTTGTCTTTTTAAATCAGACTTTAGGCTGATTATCCTGTGAGGTTTAGTTGTGAGGTTATAGACTCCTGTTTTGAACATGTTTTTGCTGCTCTGTGTTATTTTATTTTGGGCTTCAGTTTGAAGTGAAACATGATTTTTTTTTCATGAACTCTCTTCCGTCTGGCTGCTGCTCGAGGCTCATTAGCTAATTAGACAGAGAGACAAAAACAAGCGTCTCACTTTAACAAGCTTCCAGGCGTTAATCATATCTGAGTTTCCACTCATTAGACCTTAACCCTTAGATGTACAGTTTGACCTTTGACCCAGATCAACATTCTGGCCACAAAATTAATTTGAGCTACAATAATACAATCCAGCAAAGAATTGAACATTAAAGCAAAATACTACAAACAGACCTTTCTAATGAGGTATTTGTCTTTCATAAAGTGGAAAAAAATAATTTCTGGTAAAAAATAAAAGTCTGGTGTCCTTGTTGAAATGAGGTGTTCCACAGGGTTTCAGAGGGAGATGGAGCATCTGATCTCAAATAAAATACCAGATTGTGACCCAAAATCCCAGAGGAGTTAAAGAGGAGGAGAAGTGGAGGTAGAGCAGGAGCAAAGAGGAGAGAGAGGAAGTTTAAAGGTGTGGTTTACTGAAAAAACATTTTTTCATGTTTTTCTGATTAATATGATCACTCTGAGCTTTTCATGCAGGTTGAATGTGAAAACAGTCTTCCACATATATATCCAGCTTTAGCACCTGACAGTTTTTTCAGGCTGAAACGCTAGGATTTGAAAATCCTCGCAGATACATGGTCTGGCCCATCTTGGCTGGCCCCGACCCACAGACAGGCCTGGATAATGCACAGGCTAGACATGACTTGATAGCCTAGTAAACTAGACGGTTTGCTCTGCAGACTTTCCACATATCCACTATCCACATTTATAATCTGACTTGCCAGGCTAATGGCTATGGCCTTGGTGCCTTGTGTGGTCTGGAAGCCCTATTGGCCAGTAAAAAATATATTATTTAATTTAAAGTTACATGCAAGAATATTCTTAAAGTGAATTGACCCAGAAAGTCTTAAGCGATGCAGATTTTTTTGCGATCTTGACTCACGTTATGTGACACTTAATGTTCATGTTTAGAAACAGAACATCATCATTACAACTGAGCCGTAGCGTGGTGGTCTAAGACACTGCCTCTGATGTTTGAGTCCCAGGTTGGTTTTTAAATTTATCTAAAGGAATGTTTTGGTTTTTTTGCACGGAGCAGGAGAAAGTCTTGTTTTTGGGTACGTTTGTAACATATTTTTGTTGCGATATTTGCAGTTATTCGGAAGTCTTTGTGGTTAGCCACACATGCTAATGTTAACATAGCAACTCCTACATCCTATGGACAGCTTTCAGCCCAGTTCAGGTGTCACAGCAGAACGTTCTGCTCTTTTAGGAGAAAATGTAAGTTCACATGGAGGTATTACCATTCTGAAACATTCATTAACAAACGCTGAGGAAGCGGTTCTTCTAATTTCTCCTTCGCCCTTACGCCGACAGTTTATCCACATATATAGTCTGGCTTGCCAGGCTATTTCGCCCTCGGATTCAGGATCAAATACCTAAGGCCAATCAGAAGCGCAGGGTGTGCATATCATTAATAATAATGAGGAAACCTGCAGACCTCTGAATCAGCAAACTTCTGCATCATAGAATAGAAGCATCATAGATGATAGTGATGTGATTTACACTAGAGAACACTGCAAAAGTGTAAAAAACGAGTAAACCACACCTTTAAACCATCATTCTATCCATTATAATGGGGAACGTGAGATCTCAGTAAAGGTCAATATTAATTTTAGGTAATAATGTTTAGTTACTTTGCAAATGCTTCAAAGAAACTTACAATAACTATCCTATCAGGCATGTTTTGGTCCGTGGGGGAAACTGGAGGCAACCTATACTGAGAGAACCATGGATATTTAACTTTATTATAATATTTACCTTTTTATTCAGATATCTCTTATTTTTAATAGGTTTTTAGTTTAATTGGGTTTTTCAGATAGGTTCTGCGTTAAAATAAGATAACAGGACTTAAATGTGGGGGACATGTAAAGTCAAGGGTTGAACAAGAATTCATTATAAATCCCTATAGGATGCACAAGAACATCAATAATTTTAAAAATGGGCAAAATAACTCCAGACAGGAGGCCAAACTTCTACCAGACCAACACCCCTCACACAGAATTTAAACCGCTCTTACCCAGCATTCCTTTCTCTGCGTTGGACAGACACAGGTCTTTCTCAGCTGATGGCAAAGCAAAGGCAACCACAAAACACTCGACTCCATCGGCCATCAGAGCCAGCCCCAGCACCACGAACAGCGTCCACTGGAACCTCCCGTGACCACAGTCCTCCATGATGTCCTCGTACTGCTCCGATAACTCCTCCAGGTCTGACACGGCGCTGCCAGCCGCGCGAGCCTTAGCTCTGCAACACAGAAGAGGAGATCAAGTTCCAGATCTGACAGGTCCAAAGAAACAGGGCTGAGCAACAGTCTGAGGTTTAGGCTGAAAAACTGGACAGTTTATTGATTATGAGCTTAGAATGAGACCAGTCCAGGACTCCTGTAACCACAGAGGTGTGGATGTGAGATTTGGAGGTTTATTTAAACCACTAGGTGTGGTGATAGGTTTTCAAAGATTCTCTTAGAATAATGTGGATGAAGAGATTTGTTATATTTCGATTAACTATACATTGTTGATGTTGACAGTCCTGACTCAGGTTAGTCTGCTGTTACCTGGACAGGTGGGAGGGGACAGGATGACTAAGGTGACTAACTAATCCAACTAACAAAGGCAGGCATTACTAGCCAATCAGAGGCAGAGTGGGCGGGACTATGTCCAGCTGCTCTGCTATTGTTGACGGATGCTGTGATGGGCTAATGAGTTCTAGTGACATAAACTAAATGAACGACAGCACTTTATAAATAAGCCCAAAATATTACTAGAAAGATTCTAAAGCTAATTTCTTTCTTAAAAAGTAAAAAGGAGTAAAAGTGAGTTTTTTTTTAGAAAGGGAGCCTGTCTGATGTGGTGGAAGTTGGTACCACGATCTCCTCTGAACCACCAGGTGATCTTAGACCTCAGCGTTCTGGGAGGAGCATAAAGCTGCAGTAGATCCAGCAGATGTCAGGACCTCTGACCATGCAGCTCTTTAAAAGTCAATAATAAAACCTTGAAATTGATTCTAAAAGCCACAGGGAGCCAGTAAAGAGCAGCGAGGTCAGGTGATATGTGATCAGGCTTCCTGGTGGAGGTTAAGGGTCTGGCAGCAGCATTCTGGACCAGAGAGGTCTGATTAACACCAGCAGACAGAGAGCTACTGTAGCGCAGCCGATGAAAGCATGAATCACTCTCTACAAATCACTAGAATTTAAAAATACCTTCAGTTTAAAAAAAGCATCAGTTTGTAAAAGCTGTTTTAAAGTTTATCAGCTTCTAAAAGTTCAAATGAGTCTAAACACTCAGTTTTCAGACTGTGAATTTTTGAAATATTCTAAATGACTGTATCAGTCCCTCAACCATCACCACATATTTCAAATATTCAGACGATACCGCCATTCTAGCACTTCTCAGGGACAATAATTCCATAACTGCATACCACCAGTCAGTCGCCCACTTTACCAGGTGGTGCCTGGACAATTTCCTGGAACTGAATGTGGACAAGACCAAAGAGCTAGTTATTTAAACCCAACAACAACCTCTGGACTTGGCACCCACTACCATACACAATAAAACAGTTGAACGGGTTGATCACTTCAGATACCTTGGACTCACATTGGATAATAAACTTACCTTTGAGCAACATGTTACTTATATTCATAAACGTTCACAGCAGAAACTCTATATCCTCCACAAGCTCCGTGCCCTTTCTGTCACCCCAAATCTTCTCTTACTGCTGTACACCAGCATCATTCAACCCATCCTCCTTTACTGCTCCCCCTGTTATTTTAACATGCTCTCCATCACTAATAGAAATAAACTCCTTAAGGTCACAAACATAGCATCAAAAATCATCAGCCTGCCCATCACAGACCTCGCCCAGCTAAACAATAAAGCCATTACACGCATGGCCCGGACTGTCAGCGGGGACCCAGACCACCCCCTTTACAGCTACTTCTGCCTGTTGCCCTCAGGCCGCAGGTTCAGGACTCTGAGGTGGAAGCGGGCACGCTTCAACAAAAGCTTTGTCCCTTCTGCCATTGCTGCTCTAAACAGCTCAAAACATTAATCCTGCTACTCCTTCTTACCACCTGTGAATGCCCTCGTGTGTTTAACTGTTGGCAATCTGTGGTTTGTATGTTGTAACGAACCCAAATGCGTTACTACCTCTGAAGTTTGACCTCTAGATCATCACAAATAATAACCATCTTTTTTCCCAATAACTTGGAATAAAATGACTCTGTTATTATGTTGTAACCTGAATCAACATTCCTCCAAGGTCACGGTCGTATCGGAAGAATCCACCGGACTCTATTTAATAATAATAATAATAATAAAGACTCTTGGTGTCTCTTCCTAAAATGACACTTTAATCTGTTACAGAAATGTCTTAAATGATTAATGCATTTTCTTCCAGCATTAATGAATGTTGATCTGCTTCAGTATTATTTCACATACATACTGATATAAGGTTATGACAACCACGTCACTCATTACTACAACCAATAAGAGTTAGCGGTCTGAGTCACATGACATTAATAACTCCTCATTGGGCCACGTCCCTTTTAGATTCCCTTAACTTCCGACCCCGGAAGCTAGAGAGCCAGTTCAGTTCAGTTCAATGAGAAACAAGCTGAACAAGCTAAGAGAAAGGAGAGCGGTTCTGGTCTGACGCTGACCAGACCTCTCCTCTCAGCTGTCAAACCCTACACAGCTGACGCTAGTTGCCGGCTCACCCCTGAGACGGTACCCCAGACCGTCTGAGCCGATGAAACCAGCTTCCCTCTGAGGTCAGATACCTTCAGTCTGATGCTCCGTCATGGGAATGACAGGCCTAGATGCTCCCTGCTAGAGATGGGTTATCTAACTTTGTATCTACGGACGACACCTGTGGCATTCGGCGGTCCTCGACCCCCGCAGCCGTCTGATCCTGACCGAGGGGGAAAACCTCACCTCCACCGTCTCATCCGACCCCCAACAGTGACGATCCAGGGAACGCAGTTAAGTAACCACGACTCTGGTAAAGCTTAAAGGCCTCTTGATAAAAGCTAACAACATTAGCTCACTCAAACTAGTTACTAATTCCATCCGTAACTAGTACCCCTTAATTAGAATCCTTAATCTAAATTAAGTAAATCCCTAGTCTCCTAAAACCTCATGAGACTCAGATTGCTAAAACTTATTTAAGATTCAATTCAGAACACCTTACCATCGTGAATGACTTAATGCTGACTACCTGCTAACTACCTCTTTCTTATCTGTGATATTTGTCGTATGTGTTTCTTAATTCTTCCGGCTCCTCCTCTTCTTCCGGCTTCTGTTGAGAGCGGTCGCACTGTTCCTTCTCTCCCTTGTGTGTTCCTCCTGCAGCTGTTTTTGTCTTCTGAGCATTTTCCTCATTCCTTCTGGTTAAATATTTTTATTTTTCTTGATATGGCTTTGGTTTGCTGGCTTCCCAACAAAATGGATAAAATTTTTTACACTCTCAAAACGGAGGAGGGGACTCCGCGGCTGACTGAGACAAGAGCTGTGGGGTTCGTAATGGATCAGATTGCGGGTCCTGCAAGTCTGTCTCTGGAGGTCTACAACTTTGGATTAATGATGATCGGGTGCACGCTCATTGGAATCTGCATGGACCTGGTTTATCGGAAAACAACGGAGCTAACAGGTGCAATTGACAGGATTCCTGTGCTTCAAAGGGGGCTGATGCGTGCTTTGAACACTGAAACACTCGCGAGGACTGAGTTGTCTCGTAGGACTGTTTGCGAACGAACTCTGGCGCGGAGTGAATTACGATCGATGTGTCGAACTACACGGATCAGATGGGACTGGCCAGGTTTTCAAATTTGGACGGGATGAAGCCAGTGACGGACATTTAAGGCAGCTGTAACAAACAGGACTGCCTGCTCCAAACACATTCTGTTATCTTATCTGGTGACCCTGAAAACATTCTCCTACTCAACAGAGTGAATGAAGCGACTGCTCAGCCCCCCCCCCCCCCC
>SSNR01000417.1:157039-198549 GCA_006937965.1 Callopanchax toddi | reverse complement strand
CCCCCCCCTCTACTGGGAGTGAAGGTCGGTCAGCTGTGCCGTGTCCTTGCTGCTGGTGGAGATCCTGACCCCCCCCACCCTCCTTGATGTGTTTATCGGTTGTTGTGACTGTGTGTAAAATGCTACTCCCTCCCTCCATTTTGTTTACATTTTCTTCTGCTCCCATCTTTATTTTTATTTTTTTTTGCCCAAATATTGTATTGAAGTTGTCCCAATATTTCTGCCCAAGACTTTAGTTCCTTACACAAGCCAATGTCCCACTTTATCTCATAATTTACAATGCAGGTCCCCTGATGGTACCCCAAATCTTGAAGTTTGCCCCAATATTTCTCTTTGCCCAAGCCCAAGTAAATGTCCCACTTTAACTCATAATTTACAATGTAGGTCCCCTGATGGTACCCCAAATCTTGCCCAAATATTGTATCTGGCTCCCATCTTTATTTTTGGTCCAAATATTGTATTGAAGTTGCCCCAATATTTCTGCCCAAGACTTTAGTTCCTTACACAAGTCAATGTCCCACTATATCTCATAATTTACAATGTAGGTCCCCTGAAGGTACCCCAAATCTTGCCCAAATATTGTATCTGGTACCCCCAAATCTCTGTTTGGTTTGTTTTTTATTTTCAATGTATCTCATCATTTACAATGTACGTAGATCCCCTGAAGGTACCACAAATCTTGCCCAAATATTGTATCTGGTACCCCCAAATCTCTGTTTTGTTTTTTATTTTCAATGTTTTCTCTGTTTTGTTTTTTTTTTTTGTTTATATTGTCAAGCGCTTTGTGATGTATATCTGTGAAAGGCGCTATATAAATAAACTTTACTTACTTACTTACTTACTTACTTACTTACTTACTTACTTACTTAATAAAATAATGAAGTCTAATATCTAGTCTCAGGTTTCTATTGTCAATATTAAATGCATAATCTACTCACTGTGACATCAGAATCGAACCTAGATATCCCTGTAAACACTAAAAAGGTGATAGTAGCAGAGGGTTTCCTCCGTGTAAAACTTACCAAACCTAGTAGTGAACTACAGAAGTATGTGCCAATTATAAACCATAAAAATAGAGTTTATAAACGCTACAATGTACTATATGTTCTGACAGTGCATGTGGAAACGAATATCCCTTAAGGGACAATACTGTAAAGGTCTATCTATCTATCTATCTATCTATCTATCTATCTATCTATCTATCTATCTATCTATCTATCTATCATCTATCTATCTAAAACAGAGATTTAACTGGAAACCATTCGAACCAAAATAACCTTATTCCTGTTACAACTGAGGAAGTTCTGATCCACCCAGGCTTTGATACCACTGAGGTCCAGCTGTGCTTGTGTGTGGAGCGAACATCAACTATTCTGTAATCTGAGCATCATCAGCGTTACTATTTAATATGGAACAGAGTGGAAACATGTGCAGGGAGAACAGCAATGGAACAAGAATGGAACCCTGAGGAACTCCACATAAAATTTGAGGCAATGGTTTTCAGGTGAAACCCCCCCCCCCCCCCCCCCCACCCACCACCCCAAAGTTGAGGTGCATCTGATCCCAGTCCATCCTCCACATCTCCTAATAATATATGAGAATAATTGAATATTCAAAAACTGTGTCAAATTAAACTTAGTCATTAGTCCACATCTCCTCACCTTGCAGCTCTCTGCGCTTCCTTCACCTCGTCAGGATGTGGGATCCCCTGATACTCTCCTTCGTACATCTGATCCTCTTCATCATGCCCTTCAGTCGCATCACTTGCTGCATCCTCTTCCTGTGAAGGATAATCTGCCTGGTACCCGTATCCATCGGGACCGCCACCCTCTCCGTAAGTCCCGTAGCTGTCGCCTCCTCCCTGCTGGTAGATGTTGTTCTGGTAGTGGTCTGCCATCTTGGCTAAGCTAGCAGCTAGTGCTCCAGTAAGTAAAACACTTTTGGGCGGATGGGTCTGCTCTGGTGTTTAAGTGAGAAAAGTGAGTCAGATGAAGTTGGAGCGTTTAGTTGAGTCTACTAACTTGGCGACCCTGAATGCAGTTAGACCTGAATAATGACTCATGTCACCATTCAGTCACACAGCTGGATGAAGAGACGTTTCTCCTGCAGGTTTCATTGCTGTGCTGCAGCGGGAATCTCCAAAATCCTGTTGAATCTCAGCCTTAAACCTGCAAACAGAAACATTCACTTTAGTAACACACATCTGCCACACAAACGCACTTGAAAATGAGAAATGTTCACACTCAGGTGTGTGTTTAGTTCTGAGGCTTTTCTGTCAAGTTTTTGTGTTACTGAGTTTTCAGACTGAAAAGTCCTCAAAGATCAAAGATTCACACTCTCGTCTGCCTTTGGCTCCAAACAGATTTTTGTTGTGACCTCATTTCATGTTTAGGGATTAGACCTTTTTCACGTTTGCATTTTTTACTATAAACTGATGATATTTGGTATCTTTGTAGACTTTGTAGTGAACCACAGTGTTTGTGTGAGGAAAAACAGCCACAAATTTATTTTCTTTAATTCCCAACCCACAGAACCAAGATGGAAGCGATATAACTAGAAGAAGGAGAAGTGATCGGTTGTTCTTGCAGTCTGCTAAAGCGACTTGAAGCAGGATGTTTGTCTGAAAGACGGATTTACTTCCAAGCTTTTTGCCTGGAACAGATTTTCCAATGACAAAAATGAAAAGGCAAATGAACATCTTAGAGTTTATTCTTCACTAAATGAAAGTGGAGTTCTGTCACAAGTCCAATGCTAAATCTATTAGGTGATATTACACTGTGAAATTAATACATTTTTAATCTATTTTCACTGAAAAATAAAACCCATTCAATCCAGATAAATTGATCTACTTTGAAGACGTAGCTTGACTGGATTTATGAGCTAGCAGTCTGAGTGGGGTCATGAAGTGGGTTAAAAACTCTCCTATCTTAAAGGTATCACTTGTCATATTACAAAACTGTTCATTCTACATCATTCCAGTAGAAATATCCTAATATTCCTGCAGGAAGACCCCAGAGACAGCTGCTCTTGAATTGGTAAAAACTGTAAAATGTGAAATGGTAATGGGAAGATGAACAAAATTATGTTTGCATTAACCATTTTTAGACTGGGTTTGTCATAAGAGCAGACAAGACAGAGTTAACAATTTTTACTGCCAGTTTAGGTTAAAGTGTTAAGTGTTTTATGCATCACCATATGGCACGGGTCTCCAACCTGCTGCTCTGGAACCACATGTAGCTCAAGTGGCACAAGTTTAAACCATCACTTGCATCCATCAGAACAGGGAACCTGAGATCTCTCCTGAATACGAAGGATGAGCCTAAAGTTCTGATGAGGATCCAGACAGAACATCATGTGTTTCACTGAGACGTGGCTGCAGGCTCAGATCCCGACTCCAACGTCTTCCTTTTTTCTCTGACTTCCTGTTTGGTCTGACTTCCTGTTTAGTCTGACTTCCTGTCTGACTCTCATTAGGTTAATGTCAAGAAAAGAGAAACACATGTGGGTGGTTACCATGATTACCCTGACAAGCCACTTGTGGTTACCATGGTGACCCTTATGAGCCACTTGCAGCAGCTTTAACAGTAGTTTATTTTGATTCTATTTATTCTTTTCCTACATTTTATTCATCAGATGTAGACAGTCTCAGTCTAGATGATTATAAAGTGAGATTTTTAGGCTGTAGTTGAATTGGAACTCTTCATCAGACGTATTCTTGTTTCTCCTTATTTTCTGTTCCAGCAGCCAGACGTTCCTGTGATCTTTTAAAGGCGTCTGGTGCAGACTTTCTGAAGGACTTTTTACAGATTTTCTTTGGACTTTGGTACCTTCTTTTTAGAGGACTGTTATGTTGTATGTGTTTGGATGAAAGAACAACAGAACAAATTTCATAATCTCTTTTTTTAATGTGAACTCTTTGTGCAAAAGTCCCAAAATAAATCAACTCCAGTAACGGACCAGACAGAGATAAAGATGAGAAGGTGACTCAGCAAACAACGATCAGCTGATAAACTGTGATGAAGGCTCAGGTTGGTCTGCAGGAAATTAAACTCCTTCTTTGTGTCTCCATCACATGATGGGTCCACCTTTATCAGCATGTCTTATAATAACAGATAAATAATCTAAACTCCACAATAAGGTATGCAACATGATGAAATATATCAGGCAAAATGAAAACGTTCAGTTCATTTTACACTACCGGTATAAAGTTTGTTAATGAGAGGATTTACTCTATTTGTCATGTGAAACAGCACAGAGCTGCAGCTTTGGTTTTAATTTTTATATTTTATTTGACATTATTTTACCAGGAATAATCCCACTGAGATTCAAAATCTCTCTTCCAAAGGAGTTCTAGCCAAGATGATATATATCAAAAACACAAAATAGCAGACAACATAAAACTAAACTAGATAAAAAACAATAGACATGGAGATAGGAGATTCACCAAAGTCCTTTATCCTACTGTGGAATTCATCCAGTTTAAAATGTTTCTGTAACTCTCACCATAACCAGGGTGCAAATATTTAAAGACACCAAACCAAAAAAGGTTTGGTTTTGAGGAGTAACATATGTTATATGTCCATCTGACCAAAGAGTACAGCTCCTGATGGAATCAGGAGGGAGCAGAGACCCAGAGACAAATCACGTAAAATGGCCTCGTAAAAACAAAAAGGTAGCAGAGCTCCGGTCCAGAAGGCCTCAAAAACTACAGTCAGCACGATGTTCTGATTCTAGCATTTTTATAGACAATATGTTTGCATGAATAAAAATGTCACCATAGTCAAGTGCTACTGGTAGAAGTGTTGCTTGAATAAAACGTTTCCTCGTACTTAAAGACTTTTCTAACTGTATGATTAGCTAACAGGTAGTGTTCTAACTAGGTTAGCTAACAGGTAATATAACATTCTAATGTACTGGTAAGACTTTTTAAAGAAAAAGTTGTTTTAAATCCTAGAAAATTAGATGCTAGTCTATTCCTGATCTGCAGCAGCATCTCTCCTGATCCGACTAGTATTGCTCTAGAGGACAGCTTCCTGTTTCTACAGACTCCACCCACTTTGAGTGATGGCACCGTGGTCCTTATGGTAGATAAATAACTGAAGGAACTTTAGGATGACCCAAACGTCCTTTTAGGGTTTTCATGGTGATCCTAATTAGCCTCTGGCAGTTACCATAGTGACCCAAATGAACCACTGGCAGCAGCTTTAACATTTCTATTGATCATGTTTCTTTTTACACATTTCTTCTCAGTTTAAATGTCAGCTAAGCTGATTTTAAATTTGTCTGGTCGCTACATTGGAGCTCATCCAACTTTCTTCAGAGGTTTTCTAGCTTTATGATCTCTTTAACTGGGTAAAAATGAAATATTGATATTGATTAGAACTTTAAAACCTACTAAATGTATTCCTACAGACCTGGAGTCGTTTTCTGTTCCCTTCTCAAACCCGTTTTATCCAGCGGCAGTGTGATGAGGGATTTTAGAGGATGATGAAAGATGAATATAGAAGCTGAAGTGTTTGAATTTGCAGGAGGTAAAAGCTTTGAGGGTCAGTGTTTGGGCCCTCAGCTGGACTATGGTCCCTGGAGGGTTCCAAACAGCAGATGAGTCAACAGTAACAAACCTCGTATTCCAGAGAACACATGCTATCAAACAGAATCATGAAGCGTAACGTGAGACAAGTGTTTGCTTTGGTGTGTGATTACATAACGCTGTTGGCTCCAAATCCCTGCTGAACAGAAGCTTCCTCCAGCTTCCTGCTCGTCACACGCTCACGTCCCGTTTTCATCTGCAGCTTTTTAAAACTCGTCTTTGCTCGCCTGTTTCTCTGCCTCACACACATTTCCATCAGCTGATGGAGCTAAAAGTTCTGAGGGCTGATCCATTACATCTCTGCTGTTTTTTTTCCAACACTTTTTCCACACCAATCTGTTTTAACTTTAAAGAACATGCCTTGCTCCCAAATCTAGTCAAGAATAAAAGCAAAGTAAACCTGATGCATCTCAAACAGATAAAATCCTTTTTCTTACCAGAAGGAGTCAAAGTGAAGCTCCAGACAGCAGATCCCCGTTTAAAGGTGAGAATCTGTGAGGAGCATCATCACAGCGAGGCAGGATGAGGGATTAGAGAGGAGGACCGGTCCAGCCTCCTCCAGTTCTCTGCAGCGCTCCTCCCTTCTCCCCCCACCCCCACCCTCCCCCTACCACGCCCACAGTGGTACAGCCCGGCTCTGTGCCGCAGAACGGACCAGGACGGGCCATCTGTCAGCCGCAGGGGGAGCCTCAGCTGGGGCTGGGCGTGGAGACGGGGGGTGGAGGAGGCAGATGGGTGTCTGGTGGGAGGGGGATGGAGGGATGATGATGGAGGAGGAGGAGTGACAGATGTGATGACTGAAAACAAGGATGATTTCTCTGTTTTAACCTTTATATTGTTTGATTTGCTGTTATTTTCAGGTTGATTTTTTTCCTCTAAATTCCATTTTGTTTCTGTTTGTCTCCATTTCTCTTTCATCCTCTTGTTGTTTCCTAGGTCTGCCAGTTTTATGTATTTAGGCTTCATAACTAATTGATGGAAGTGGGAGGGAATGAAAACCAGGAATAGATCTGTTTCCTCTAAACTGAAAACTCTCAGCTCTGAATCTGAGTCGTTTTACGGAGCATCCACAGAATATCTCATGTCCGTGTTTGGATGGAAACTTGATAAACACCTGAGCAAAGGTGCACAGGTGACGAGTGAAGAACACTCACAGGAACATCTCCACCACTGAGAGTTGAACCAGAGACCATTTTGTTTAGAAAAAAACAGAATATTTATCACTTTTATCAACCTTTAAAGGAAAATTCACCTTATTTAATCACCTGCTTTAACCCTCGCACTGTCCTTATTTTGGGTTATAATTTGGGGTCAATTTGACCCCCTAAGGCAGTGCGAGGGTTAAAAAGAGATTTACCTGAACCAATACTTTTTTAAATAGGAAAAACACACAATCAAGAAAAAAGTAATATGGTTTTACAAAGTTGAAAAAGTACAAATATTTTTTAAATGATTAATAAATTAAAATTTAAAAAGTGAAAAGTTGTCCTGTTAATCTTCAACCATTCAGTTTTACTGAGGTTTATTAAAAGGACATTTATATATTTGTTGTGTTGTATTTTTTTAATTTAACTTATTTCCATTTTTTTAATGTTTGTACATTTTAACTTTTTATTGTATTTTTACTATAATTTTTTTTAGTTTGGCTTTCTAAATTTCTGGTTTCTTTATTTATTTTTTTTATTGAGTTTATCTTGTTTATATGTCTGTACATTAAAAAATGTATTATATATTTTTTCTTTTCTTCCAACTTTGATTTAAAGATGACACCTGAAACTTAAGAAACTTTTCTTTTAAATCAAAGATACCAAAAAACAAAACAAAAATTAAGATGGTATTTTTAAAGTATAAGAATAAAAGTTTCCAGAGGTGAACTAAATCTTAAACTTACATTCAAAATGTGGAGAAAAATATCCCACAAATTCAAAAGCTAAAAATTTTAAAAAATGTTGGTAAATGTTTCAGGTTAAAGCTGAAAATCTTCTGTGTCATCATGATCGTGTGTCATTTACTGCTTTTTATTCTCGTGTCTATGCTGCCGTGACAAGTGAATTTCCCCACTGGGGGCGGCGTGGAGCTCAGCAGATAGAGTGGCCGGTTTGATCCCAGCTCTGACTGGGTTACTTTGTCGTTGTGTCCTTGGGCAAGACATTCACCCACCTTGCCTACTGGTCAGGGGGACGCGGTGGGTGCCGGTGCATGGCACCCCCGCCTCTGTCAGTGTGCCACAGGACAGCTGAGGCAACAACGTAGTTTATCACCACCAGTGTGTGAATGGGTGAATGACTGTTGTGCTGTACAGCGCTTTGGGGAGTGTAGAACACTATTAATACAGGACATTTACCATCCACTGTGGGATCAATAAAGTCATTTTGAAGCATGTGATCAAATAAAGTCACTTCTCTATAAAGGGTTAAATGTTCTTCATGAATAAACATTATAGATGTGAGTTCACATAAAGGCTCTGTCTGAACTGCTTTACTACACACACACACACACACACACACTTGCGTGGTTTGGACCAGCTGACCTTAATCCCTCCTCTTCCATCAGGGATCTGCGTTCCAACCAGGAAACGTTCTGACCCTGGATCAGGCTGTGGGGAGCATCCGTAATCCCAGAGGGTTGCTTCTACAGGATTACTCAGACAGAATCAGGCCCACTTCCTGATACATGAACAAACTGTGACATCACTCAGAGAGGACCAATCACAGGCCGCCCAACATTCACATGTAAGGTCATGGTAATCCTGACCTCTCAGGTCCCAACATGATGCCTGCTGCTGCAGATTGAACTTTTGGGGGTTTTCTTGATGAATTTAAAATTCAAACTTACATTTTTACTGATAGATTAATAGAACACTGAAAAAATAAATGCTTCCTTCTTGAGTTTTTACAGACAACAATGTTCATTTCCAATATTTAACTCTAAATACTTTATAAATTAATATATTTTCAGCTTTTTCTGCATCAATCTGTTTTTAAAAAATTAGCTCTGCTCCAAACCTCCAACCTGTCACTCACCTGGAGGATTTTAACCCTTTAAATAATCACAACAACAAATCCTTGTTATTTATACAAAACCCCACAAAACTTGCATTATCTGTGGATGTTTTTCATTTTTATAAATCAGCCCAACATGTCTCCCCTTTTGGGTCTTTATGGGAAAAATGTCCACTTTCATAGAATAGCGTTAAAAATAGTTAATATTGTTTTATTCTATTCTATTTGTAAATTTTTCAATCCACTTCTGTCATGATCAAAAGGGTCAAATAATAAATTATCAGGATTTTAACCCGTTAAATGCCAGACTGATTAAACTATAGTAATATTATTATCAGAAATCACACAAATAGGAGTTATTTTCCATAAGACTAACTCATTCTGCCTGGAGGAGAATTATTTAAATCAGTTTTTATGTCAAGGATTTATTAAACTGATGCATCAAAGTGAATATTTTGGGTATTTTATCACATTTATAGAACTGATTCGTAAAAGATCGCCCAACCACCCAAAATTACTTTTATTAAAGTAACTTGGGGTTTTTTTGTTTGTTTGTTTGTTTGTTTTTAATAAATAGCAACAAGCATATTGAGCAGATAGCAGTTTTTTGGAAGTGGGTATTTTGTTCATGAGGAGATTGAATTAAAATGACACCAGAGGGTTAATCAGATTATTTAATGTTCTGAAACCAAAGAAGACTCATTTAATCTGCAGACTCTTACATTTTTGTGTCGTGACCTGAGATGAACCAAAGAGTTTGAAGGCTTTTTTGCTAATTAGAAAAGTAAAAAATAAATAAATAAAAATCCTGAGTTTAACAAGAACCTAAATGAGTGACTCTGCAAACTGATTCTTGTCCTGGATCCAGAAGGCTGAAGGTTCTGAGATTGATCTTTATGATCTGGCACGTCTCAGCACATTAGATTGGATTGGACCGGGTCGGTCTGCCAAACCATCAGCCTGAGGAGGCCGAGGCAGAAACCGATCAATGAAAAGGAAGCTGATCGAACAACGGCGTTCAGAATCCATGCTGGCAGCTTTCCTGCATCTCATCCAGCCAAAAGCAGAAAAACACACAGAGATTTGATGTTCTGGGATAGCGACGCACAAGACGGCAGCTTGTTTCAGCAGCTGTTTTGTAACCAGTGATTTTTTTAGTTTTTCTGATTGAAGGCATTGCTGCTTTTGGGCTGATGTTTTTGTTCTGTAAATGAAACAGCAGGAAGAGATGTGGATGTAAGAGCAAAGAGGAGAGAGAGGATGGAACTAACACTTCCATCCATCAACGGGGAACATCAGATCTCTCCTGAATCAGATGGACCAGCTTGAAGCCCTGATGAGGATCCAGACAGAATATCATGTGTTTCACTGAGACGTGGCTGCAGGATCAGATCCAGACTCTTACATCTCTCTGTCCGGCTTTCAGACAATACCAGCAGACAAGAGAAGAAGAGGAGTCGAAAAAGCAAAGGAGGTTGATTGGTCAACAACAGGTGGTGTAATCCAGGACCTGCTGCTGTGAAATATCATCTCTGCAGCCCAGATACTGAACTGTTATCTCAACCCTTTACAGGGAGAGGACCACAACAACACAATTCAGCTGAATTATTAAAAACTCAACAGCTGCAGTATGCTTCAACACTGTGGACATAAAAACAGAACAAAGGCTGATTTCATCTGATGGTGGGATAAAGGTTTGGGTTCTGCTCTGCTCTGCTAAGTTTTACTTCACAAAATCTGGCTCTGCAGATGTCACTTCAGATGATCCATCAAAAGCTCGAAATACCAGAAGGTTTTCAAAAACTGCTGGTAGATAGGAACCTACATCCTATAAAGCAGCAAGACCAGAAAGATTTAGAACTTAAAACAACCTCACAGTCAGGAGTCTGACATTCATGTGGCTGTTTGTCCCACTGAAGTTAGGAGACTTTTATTTTGAAATCCAGGTTTTGTCAATGTCTTGGTCCACTCCACAACATCACATAAAGACTGCACTCAGACCAGGGGGGGGGGGGATGATGATGATGATGATGATGATGATGATTGTTGATCTACACACCAGTCTGTTGTTACTACTGATGTTGCAGCTACATAAAAGTCACGAGGCTCCTACAAAATCACGGTTAATAACACAGCCTGGTTGCAGGGAAGAAACAGTAATCTAATTACTTTCTTTGCAATTGTAATCCCTTACTTTACTCGTTACTTGATAAATGTAATTAGATTACAGTCACACATTACTTTTAATGCGTTACTGGTCATCACTGCTTGTAAACATTGAACATAAACTATGATTGTTTTCTTACCCTGACTTCCTGCTGAGTTTCTTCATTTGAATCTGAAGTATTTCCCTCAACATGACCAACATGGTATCAGCAACCAATAGAAACTGAGCTCCAGGAGGCTTTCCTTGTTTATGTTTAACCAAAGTATAAATACTGTAATGTCTATTAAAACTCATACCTCTTTACAGAGTGACTTAACTGATATTTTTAATTCTGTTGATGTGGAAATATAATTTTTCTTGTCTGAAATTTCTTGCTTTTTTTCCTGAATGACATTAAGTTGTTGGATGTTTCTTACAATGCAATAAAAAAAATGTCAACAGTAAAATAAATAAATAAAAAAGACAAAATCTGGTTAAAAAAGCTACAAACATCAGCGCACAAACATTAAATCTCCACACACACACACACACACACACACACACTCTCCCCCTACATCTTCTCTCTGATTACTCTCCTGGCCTGCTTCTCCTCCATGCATTATAAATCATCTGAGCCCGAGCAGCGCTCTCTGCAGCCGCCATCCTGTCAGCTTGTTCCGTCTGTAATTCATGAATTAATCCTGAAGCTCTGAGACTGAAAACAGGAATGCGTCTGCAGTCGATGTGAAACGAGTTCAGAGCCAAAACGTAATCCATCAGAGAGTTAGGGTTAGTGACGCTCTGATGCATGAAGCAAACGGGGCTCTGTGAGCTGGTCTCCCTCTGAGGGACTACCAGAGTCCAGTCACGATGGACTTTAAAATGCACCTATGGTTAGAACAGATCCTTAGTTTATCAGACACATATGGAATGGCTGTTTTCTCTCCTCTCTTCTCCTACACTGCCCTGAGTTGAGTGTTTTCTTGAATTCCTGGATGTTGAGTGAAGACCAATTGGGGTTGAGGAGTTTTCTTCTTGTCCTTCCGTTACATCTTTGCGGGGACCTGTTCAGCTCCATGCTTCTGTTGCAGCATTTCTGTGGAGAGACTGAACAACTTTGGATAAAACCTGAATGTGCAAATGAACCTCTAAAGTAAATCAGCTGTTTAACATTCCACCTGACTGACTGCAGCATTATGAAACATCTGAAACACGCTGTAACCCTTTAAAACCCTTCGTCTCCCTTACCTCTTATTGAGACATGTTCTCAAAATTTAAAGTCCCATATAGATGTGAATATATCATCCGGATTTTTGTCAGAGTATTATAAAACATTTTAAAGACTTAAATATGAAATAATAATTATCAATTTACATTAATACTGAAGTATTAATTGGCTAAAGCTATCATAACAAGTCAATATTTAAGTTTTTATGTAAATTATAACAATTATGGCTGGGCAAGTTAACGCATTAATTTCTAAGGCATTGATTAAAGGTGCTATAGGTAATTTGCAAAACAAATTAGTTTAAAATGTTTTTATGCCTCTTAACAACGTTCTAAGTATAGCTATAGATATATTGTGGCGATTTAAAAAAACAAAAGAAATTAATGAGGTGGTTCCCTCGCAGTTCTCTAAAAATCTCAGCCAATCATACGTTTCGGACCGAAAGCAACTATTGGACATTCTGACTGTCTGTCTTGCCAAAGCGCCGTACTTCTGCACTGCTTTGATCCTCCATTAATGCATACTGGAAGTGACAGAAGGTCAGAAACAGCCGGCTGTTAGCGCTTCAATTTTAGGAAAAAATACCAGAGTCCCAAAAAGAAAAACACCTTTTCAGCTAGCAGAAAACAAAAAACGTTTGGACGTAGAAAGAGGAAACCCTTGGGTCTTGGGTTGGACCTGCCCTCTCCCCTGGGGCTCTGGCACAGGGGCTGCTGGGTGGCACCCCCCACCCCCACCCCCCCACCCCCCACCATCACCCACCACAGGTCCATTGATCCTCTATGCTTCTCCTGGGGAGGTTGCAGCTATTCCTGCAGCGGTCTTCCTGGGGTTGGAAGCATCCAGATGTCTTGGGCTCAGGTCTCCTCATGTCTTCCATGGGTCTGTGGTTCCTTGCACTTATTATTGAATACTCCTGTGGAAAAACCTTATATACACAAGCGCACACACCCACACAGGTGCTTACAAGGTGTTCACACAAGTATGGACTCAGGTGTTTCCAGACACATTAACTAGGGTTGTGGTTGACACAGAACACACCTTGAATTAATCATTGCCGCATACTTTTCAAGGATATTGTAACTGTTGAGTATTCATGTTGTTTATTGCTGTGGTATCTTTGCCCTCTGTTTTGTTTGTTTGTGCTTTCTTTGCAGGTCTAGAAGCAGATTCCTCTCATACTCCTCTCTCTCTCTCTCTCTCTCTCTCTCTCTCTCTCTAACATTCTCCCTCACCTCTCTTTCTCTACCCTTCTCCCTCATTTCCATCTCTGCATTTGTTGGGATTAAAATCAAACCATAAAAACAATTCTAATAGAATTAGATTATTTTAAATATATATATCAGGTGGAACATTATAGCAGCAGCTGTAACGCCCCACCTGTGATAGTAAATCTGTAAGGCTTGTTTATGTCATTCAGACATCGATTCTGATTGCTATACTGCCGGGCAGGACACGGGTAAACAAATAAAGAAATAAAATGGGCCCTTTTCTGTAGATTGAGGTATCTGACCTCACATTAACATACATGTTTTTATGTGCTGACATAATGAGCCGACTCTAATTAGGAATAGATGGTAGAAAAGACTCAAGACTATATTACAGGATAGTGTGTTTGTCCAGATGCCTCTGTAACCTCATTATACAAGCTATTATTAGTTGTTATAACACCATAAATCAGGAGACATCAGGCTGTCAGACATTAAGAAACAAAAACCAGATGTAAGAAGGAGTCATCATCATTATCTCTACAGAGCTATAAGGTAGCACATTCAGACTGGGGGAGAGATTATCTTATTTGGCTGAGGTCTCCCGGTTCTGATGCATCGGACTGTAGACACTGGCTTATAATAATAAATAATTTTTAAATCCTATCTTTAAACTAAGCTTTGTATCACAGAGTCTTTTCTTCCGCAGTTCTGACACGACCAGAATTCACTTCAAGATCCTCCACCAGGGGGCAGCAGACACATATACTGAATATGGCAGCTTTTGATTAAAGTTCTAATTCTGGTACTCCATCTAATTGGCGTAAGCATAGGTATTATTGCTAGATGCCCTATGTGGGAGTCAACACCATCCCTACACGGCGGCCATCTTACTTCAGACAACTGACGTTCTGCTCTCTATGGTAGCAGATGAAAGGAGTGATCAACTTAACTAAAATACTCTTAACTCGATGAAAAATTTGGATTTACAAACAGTTTGCTTTCTTACAAACCTTATTATGTATACAGTAGACTTGAGATAAGATACTTTTAAAGTTTAATTATGAGTTTCCCGACCATTATCGATATGTTTCACAGCCACGTCTCTGACGTTTATAACAAAGCAAACCATTTGAAAATTGGTTAAAAATTTTGCAAGTTAAGGCATTTAATAGTACAGGCAGCATTGGCAGCAATATGTCTGAAGTAAGATGGTCGCCGGCGTAGGGACGTCAGGGTCCATTGATGAACAGCACAATTAAGATATCTAGCCATTAAATGTGATTTCTATGGGTGTAAGGACAGACATGGTTAGGTACCAGTTTGTAACTCTAGATGAAGTTTTAAAAGCCTTTAGTTCCTCCGGAACGAGAAACATCCTGCAGTCTCAGACTGAATCCCTTGACCTGCTCTAAAGTTTAGTATGGGAGCTGAGTCAGCACACTGTGGTTCTAAATCAGACAAATGTGTGTTCCCATAAGCAGAATGAAAAGGATTTATAATTAAATTTACAGAGAAGAACATTTTAATGAATGAAAATCACAGAGTGCAAATAAACTCACTGTTTCTCCTACTGGATAGGAGGGAGGTAGGGATTTCCCTCAGATGCTCCGTCTTTCTTCCCAGGATGAAGGAGATCCCAATGCATCGTTGCAGAGAGGAGGAGGAAGGAGGCGTGTTTTCTCTCCTGATGCAATCTAGACAACCTCTGAATACTTATCAGCTTCGTTTTGTGCACCTCATTCTGCACGGCAACACAGACACATGCAGAGCAATAAAAAGACTCCAACAGTATTTAGTGTTTATTCCTAGTAATACAAACAAAATAAAGCATCTGCTTTATACAAAGTGTGAGTGTGTGTGGGGGGGGGGGGGGATCTGTCCCCCCCAGATTCAGATCGACCCTGATCCGTCCCCCACTTATAAGGCAAAAAACGAAAAAAATCGGAGGTTAAGCAATTGAACCTCTTTTTATCGGTTACATTGAATGCAGCACGACGTAATCTGACACAGACTCTAGAGGTGCCAAAGGGTAGCGGTTGCTAGGATGCAGGATGAGAAGGATAGCAGGATGAAAAAGGTTCAAAAGTTTAAGTTCATTCGTTGGTAACGAACAAGTAAGAACGCCAACTTGGAGTCTTACTTGTTTCCAGAGGTGTGGACACAAGTCACATGACTTGGACTCGAGTCAGACTCGAGTCATCATTTTGACGACTTCTGACTCGACAGTTAAATCTAGAAAGATTTGTGACTCAACTCGAAATTTAACACCAATGACTTGTGACTTGACTCGACTTGCGTCTGTTGACTTGATGCTGAGAAGACATTTGATATTTTAGCACTGAAAATGGCTCTAGATGAGACCTATTTGTTGCAAATGCGACCTCATTTCTCAGTCACTGGTGTGACTAAAAGACTTCCTCGCACCGGAGCGATCAGCTGTTCGGAGGAAAAACTCTCCACAACACTAAACGTGTCCCTGAGGTTCAGCAGCAGACACACATTAGACCAGGAGAACTCAAATACAGATTCTAAAGGGCCCTTTCTATGACGGAGTCAGCAGTCCAGAGGAGTAACGCTGCTAACCTGCTTTATGGGAGCTGCCAGCATAGCGCCCCGCTGCTAAAGTGAAGCTTAAAAACAGCAGATCACCATTGTTTTATGACGAGCTGTGTGGATTCCACATCAGTTCCGCAACATGGATTTAATGAAAGAACCACAGCTCTGGAGACACTGTGACTGAGCTCTGTGACTCATGGGTCAGAAACCAGCGGCTCGCAGGCCGGATCCTGTCCCCCTCTCTGATTGGCTGTGGTCCAGATATTTCTTGTGTGCTGCAGACAGAGAGGTGATGCTAGGCTAGTGTTGTGTCATAACATCATGAATAAGTCAATGCTCCACTGGAAGAACCACAATTATTACATATATTTACACCTTTAAAAAGCAGTTGAAGACCCATTATTTAAAACTGCTTTTAACTAAATATTTTATGTTCTTTTATTGGTGTTAAAACATTTCTATTTGTAATGATATTTTAAATTTGTTTTGTGGTCTTTTGTTTGGTCTAGGAGATTTTAATCGGTCCTTTATTTATAGTCTTTTAGTTTATCTTGATGCTTTTGGTTCTTTGTTTTTAATCATGTTTGGTTTTGTTTTTTGTGAAGCACTTTGTGATTTTTGTCTGTGAAAGGTGCTATATAAATAATCTTTACTTACTTTACTGTATATTCTTTATTATTTTATTGAAGTTATTACATATAATCACTTATAATCATAATTAGATGTTTTTGTAGTGCATAAATATGTTTTATATGCTCAGAGGGAAGTTTCCAGCTCAGATTAATAGTTCTCTTGAGAAATAAAATAATCAGTGTTGGGCAAGTTACTTCAAAACTGTAATGCATTATTTATTACTTGTTACTGTCATTTTAAAGTAATTCGTTACATTACAATATTACTGTTTTTTAAATGTAAGACATTACACTACTTTTGCATTACTTTTAGTTACTCTCATCAAAATAACTGTAAATATGGATTTGACTGTAAATGTGGCTCATGACAGTGAGCTCATTCCACATCCAGTGGAAAGTGATGTGATGGATACATGTTGATATCCAACTATCTGGATACTAACCCATCCATCCATCTATCTATCCATCCATCATTTATCATCCATCCATCCATCTATCTATCCATCATTTATCATCTATCCATCTATCTATCCATCATTTATCATCTATCCATCCATCATTTATCATCCATCCATCCATCATTTATCATCCATCCATACAAGCGGCTCTTCGTTTTTCTCTCCCACGCCGGATGCAAACAACAAGGGAGTTTGCACCACCGCTACGCACCTCAACAACCACGTTACAGAAAAAAGCAATGCATTACAGTAATAAATTACTTTTGTTACTCATTACTACCAACACTGAAAATAATTGCATCGATATAGAATGATTAAATACAATCTGATCAGTCTTTTATACTGTTTAAGGGTTTATACACAAACACTTATTTTTATAACAATATATAACAATCCACAAAGTTATGATCTACATATTAAGAGATTCAGTCTAATATGGTAGTAATGAGAACAAATGACAATCTCTTCAGGAATACCCCTGTAGTTCCCCTCCAGTTCAGGAGGGGGCAGTGTGCGCTGCTAGACGTTTAGCTTCGGTCTGCTGTGGGATGATTCCCCGGTCTGGTTTAGCTGTTTTCGGTGTTTTTATCAGGTGTTTTCAGCGGGCTGAGTGCCCAGCAATAAACCGTTTCACGTTACCTGCTTTGGTCCCGGTGTTTGGTCGTCTGTTGACCATTCTGTCCCGGTTTCCTCCGTCCCCTCTCCCCGCTAACTTCCGGTTAGCACACACCGGATCGATGCCCAGAAAGGAGAAGGTGAGTCCAAAATGTTCACTAGTTCAGAGGTTCTTAACTAATTAATCTCACTTTTAATTTAAGTTATATTTAAATCCACTTAAGATAAACACGTTTAATGATACAATATGATCATTAGGCATTCATTTATGTTGTGTTTGTTAACCTGCACATGCAACAAGTTGCCAAAAAGCTAACAGTGTGTACAAGAAGTTGCACTTCATATTCTGTGAGAGCAAACAGGGAAGACTCCAAATTAAACCTGTCAACAGTATATTGGTTTGAGTTATTCATCCAGTTTCCTCCTAAGGAGAGTCTTGGGCCTCAGACACCAGCAGGTCCAGTCAGGGTGAACGGCTGACTCAGAGGAGCCTAGAATATAAACAAACTGATACAAAGCATCATCTGTTTTTATTTTTCTGAATTCTGTTTTCTGATCTTTCACCTTTTCTGACTCACAGGTTTCACATTATATGGTGGATCCAATAAAATGTTCACAGTTCAAAAGAAAAGTACCCCAAATTGTATTAATTCTGGCAAATTTAAGCACAACATAAAGCAAATTTTCAGTTCAACAGAACATTCAGTTCTTTATTAAGCTGCCTAAAATTCAGTGTGCAAATCATTAAATTTAAATTATTCCAGTCTTTTTAATTTTCTTAAAATTTTTATTGGGGAAAGAAACAACTTCCTGTTGTAAATTAAAGCATTTCACAAATGAATATGACTATATTTTTTCTTTATTCCATAAATATTGTAAAACTATTTTTATATTTTAATTACGTCCTGATTTACGAGGCAACATGGAGTTAACTTTAATGGTGACACTTCATCTAAACAAGCATCTGTTTGTTGTTTTCTATATTTTTTAAATCTAGTTTTGCTCATCCAGCTACTCTTTAAGACGCTCACGTCTCTCTTCTGCTGATGTTTTCCTGTTGGCTGAAGGTTGATCACGCTCTTCTAATCTATTCTAGAGACATAGTTTGGATGTTTTATTTTAATGTTTGTACTTTTTAATATTCAAATTGATTATTTTAAATCTTTTTTTCTCAACTTTGATGCTAAGACTAAACCTGAAACTTTTACGAAAACTTTTAAAAGAATCAAAAGGTAACAAAAGCAAGAAAGAAGTAAATATGTATTTTAAAACTCAAGGGCCAGTACCCAGCATGTTTAACTTCTCAGCTTCAACAAGTGATTAAAGGCCCTCTGCAGAGCTTGATGACCATGAAATCAGGTGTGTGTTGCAACTAAAACATGTTGGATACTGGCCCTTCAGAACCAGGATTGGACACCACTGACATGACCCTTCTGAACAGATTAGAAACAGTTTTTGCTGTGGATACGATGCACTCTCTAAACCAGTGTTCCCCAAAGTTGAGGTTAGGTCCCCTCTATGGATAGTGAAACACGTTTGGTGTCTTAAAATAAACCCCGGATACCAAATAATTTTGATTTTTTAGTTAAGCTTGTAGTTTCGAACCAGCGATGTTTATTTTTTAATCATTAGATATTTAGGGTCACGAGTCTTTGCTGTTAGAATTTTGTGAGTCAGAAGCCAAAAGGTTTGGGACCCTAAATCCCAGTCTGAGGTCTGGTCGTGAATCTGTTTGCTGTGAAACAGGTCAAAGGTCAGCCGGCGGCAGCTGGAGGCAGAGCAGCTGAAGGACATGGTTCTGGTCCAGTGACACAGGACAAGAGTGGAGCCGTAACCATAACAGTGCACGTGAAGCCCGGTTCCAAACACAGCAGCATCACAGGTCTCACACACACACACACCACGCCCTCGCTGTGTGAGCTGTTAGACTGACTAACTGAACGTTGTTCTGCTGCTCCTGCAGACGTTTCTGCAGAGGCAGTAGGTGTTTCCATCGCAGCGCCACCTACAGACGGAGAGGCAAACACCGAGCTCATCCGGTACCTGGCAGAAGTTCTGGATCTAAAGAAGAGTTACATCTCACTTGACAAGGTTCCTGAAACTCATGATTCTCTATAAAGCAGGACTCTGTTGTTACTACAGAAGTGAAATAATTGAAATAAAAATATTAAAGGTGATATCATAGTCGGATTAGAAGGAAAATATAAAGGAATATCTGCTTCCAGATAACTGATTGGAATCATCTTTACAGCTGATTTGATCCAGGTGGTGGATATTGAGGAGCCTGATTTCACACCATCTCCATGTGTTTTCTCTGATTGTGTCTATTAATGGTTTGCTTCTTGTTCTTTCCTCATCCTGTCTCAGGGCTCCAGATCCAGAGACAAACTCATCAGAGTGGACTCCTCTCTGAGTCCAGAGGAGGTGCTCAAGAGGCTCCAACAGGCTGCAGACTGAAGGAGCAGCAGGAGGAAAAGGAAGCAGACTGCAGGACCACAGATGGACAAACTGGACCAGGAACATGTAGAAACACCAGAATCCTGAACGCCTTCCTTCAGGTCTTTGTACTTTCTACCTGCGAGTGATGGAGGTGAAGCCAGAGCCAAGTTCAGAGGTCTGAGTGGACAAAGACAAACCCAGCTCCTCTTCTAGTGTTCGGGTTAAACCAACCCTAACAGTCAGACCCCTGTCTGTGCTGGTAATCACCTCCATAAATCAGCCAAATCTGAATCCATTTATCCCGGTCAGAGGGTCAGCATCCCAAGTAGGGAATCCCAGACTGTCCTCTCCTCCACTGCTGTGACCCCGAGGCGTTTATTTCTGTTCAAAACAGTGTATTCAACAAAAAGCAGGTATTAAAATGATTATTTTACATTTTGTAAGCTTGCTCTTGTTTTATCTTAACGTCAAAGTGACGTGCACTTCCTCCCTCTCACGTGCATCTTATGGTGTTTAAAAGTCAGCACAAAATGGCAGAATGAGGTCAAAATCCAAGGCAGTTCCTAGGACCCACAGAAGGTGGACGTGGTTCATCACGCTCGTGCCATCATTTTACATAGAAACCATTATAATCAATGAGTGATCTCACGGGGAGCGCCATGGCGCGTCCCAGAAGCACCGGTCCACTCAGCGGCACTGAAGATACGTGATAGTCCTTTCTCAGCATGTCATGACATTTCAGAGTACTTTATGACACAGACATGACAGTACACTGAACTGCTTCCAGCACGGCAAACAAAAACAGCTGCCAAAACATGGACGACAAGCGCTTTATCGTGAAGGCGAAATAGCAGAAGTTCTATGATCCTGCATATCCTTTCTATAGAGACAAGAGCAGAAAAAGGGCATGGAAAGAAGTAGCTGCAGTTTTTGATTTGTATTTAAAAAAGAAACTGTTTCCAGAACCTTTTACCCCTCATCTATGTCTGTACTACTGTACCGCACTAAATGCAGCAATTGTGGACCTCTTGTCATGTGGCTGATTTAGGTATTTTATTGGGTGACTGGCTCAGGGGAAGAGGCAGTCTATCTGCTAGGCCATGTTTGTAAATAAAAACGTGTTCTCAAACATTTTACCTGGCAAAATAAACAAAAAACACATGTGTGCGTGTATATGGTATATGTATAGTATCTTTTCAAATATATATTGTACATACAGTATATACGTGTGTATGTATATGTAAATGTTTAAGTATTTAAATTTACAGAAAAGACGACCCATTTTTAACTCAAATTTATTCAGGTAAAATGCTGTGACATTCACAGTGTACAACGAGGCACCACTTAGCCTGTTTCGTGAGAAAGAAAATACACTTCCAATCAGTATTTATTTGTTGACCTCACAAGCTGTTCTGAGCAGATCACACCATCTTATCCTGCCAAGGCACGCTGCCTTCCACACTGTTGAAGAAGCTTGTGAATGTCTCTCTGACATTACAGGCCTCTCTTGACGCCCGGTTTCCTCCCATGTTTTTGACTGAAGCCATGCATCGCCCAAGTTCGTCAGCTTCATTTAGTAACCTCTGGTTATCACTCAGATCAAGCAGGAAGTTGTGGAGAATGCATGCTGCCATGACCAACGTGTCCACGTTTTTAGGATGTATGTTTATTTTATTGTACAGAATCCTCCACCTGGAGGCCAGAATGCCAAAAGCATTTTCCACAACCCTCCTTGCTCTAGAGAGTCTGTAGTTGAACACCCTCTTTTGATGCGTTGGGTTCTGTCCAGGAAATGGTCTCATCAGGTATGGCTTGAGTGGTAAAGCTGCATCACCTACCATGACAAACGGCACATCGCCAAGGTGAGCAGCACCAGGCAGCGGGGCACTGGGTGGCAACTCAACTGTTCCATTTGCCACTTCTGTCCCTAAATCTGATTGGGCAAACAAACTACCATCAATTCTCCCAAAGTCCCCAACTTGTATTACCCTGAACCTGTATTCAGCATCCACAAGAGCAAGAACTATTGAGAAAGTCTTGTAATCGAACGACTGACTTCCAGACTGTGGTGGTGCATGTATGTTTATATATTTCCCATCTAATGCTCCTAGACAATTTGGAAAATTCCACCTTTCCCAGAATCCTTTTGCCACTTCCTCCCAGGTGTTCCGAGTTGGTCTTGGAAGAAATCTCCCCATCATCACCTTCTCTATGGCTGCACACACCATGTGGACAGTTGTTTTTACAGTGGTCTGTCCCAGTCGATAGCTGAAGGCCAGGCTCCTCATCGAGTCCCCAGAAGCTAGGTACCTGTGAAGGGGGGGGGGGAATAATAAGTAACAACATTGATATTTACCCCTTTTTTTGCAGTTGACATTTGCAAGGTAAAAATGGAAGGCCTTGAGGGATGGCTTTGTTAAAAACAATCCCTGCTGCCGAACAGATCAGCTGAAGGGACAGGAAATATGCCGACATCAAGTCCTTTCTGCAACCAGTTTGCAATATGTGTATGTATATGTATTTAATTATGTTATTTGACTAATTCGTTTAATTTAAATATCACAGGTTTTGTTGTCATGCTTCTATTCATTTTTTTTTTTTTTTTTTAGCCGTCTGTTTTTATAAAGTTCATGGAGCAATTTGAGGACTGGTGGAGCAGAGGACAGTGGTGGATCTGCCACACCAGACTCTAAAAGATCTTCCACTCTTGGCCTTGCATCAGTTGCAGCCTCAACATCTGACGAGAGGGACATGCAAAACCGACCACAAGGCTCCAGGCAATGTCATCACACTCCAGCACCAGGAAGAAAGTCAGCAGGGAAGACCCACAAACCTGGACCACAGACTTTAGTGAACAGCTTTTAAGTTTTCTGGATGAGCCTGCTCCAAAGCCCCACATTCCTCTAAATCAGACTGAAGAGGCCTACCATTTTGCACAGAGCCTTGTGCCTACATTAAACAGACTTAATAGAAAAAGAATGCTCAAACAAAATTTGGCAACAGTTAATAAATAATCTAGAAATAAATAATCTAGAAGATGAACAGTCACATGTTGTTGACATGGCACCCCATCATCCACGCTGAAGGATGGGACCATCAGAACACCAGCGTGTCCTACAAGGACTTATAGCCTTCGATGGGTGTGGTTCTTACTGTAATGATATTTCTTTATTTTGTTACTGAACAGTCATTTTTATTGTGTACTTCTTTTGCTTTGAAATTGTGTGCATTTTGTTAAATAAACCATTTTTGACATGGTTTGCGTGTTATTTTTTCCCTCAGAAATGTTTACTGATAAATTATTAAAACGTATCAGTTAATTAATATAAAAACGTCAACATTTATAAGCAGTTGTTTGAGAGATTAGCAGTTACCTCAGTCCAACAGCCAGTCTCTGCTTTGGGTCAATGGGAGCCTTGTAGTTTGTCGACTGTCTGGTCAGTTCTGGGCCAATGAGGGCCAGAAGTTCGTCCATCTTTTCTGCACTCATCCGAAAATACTGATGATGACGCTGCCTGTCCAGTCTCAGCTCCGACACCAGAAGATAGAAGTCCCCTTGTTGTTTTCGTCTCTGGTTGATGGCATTCTTCCAGCCCCGTCTTTTTCTTCCACTGCTCCGCTTGGTAGTATTAAGAAGGAGAAGCAATGCAAGAATTTTCCTCCTGCTTATCTGAACTAGATATGAAACATACAGTTTAATTGAAGTGAAGGATATTATATATTTAACAAAGACAAGTCATGTGTGACTGCTAATGCTGCATTACAGAAAAACGTCAAATACCTTTTTCGTATCGTTTTTATAAATGTATTGTCACTTGTTTACAGTTTTTAAAGCTTTTAGAAACAGACTATTACAATAAACAGCTTACTTACGCATTGTTAAAGATTTAAGAGTCCCACAAAACACGAAGGTGGTAGGTCTGCAGAACATACATAAACAGATGCACTGCTTCCTGTTCTCAATTCCCGTGAGATGTTGTGACTATCGCGCGATTTTGAATTTAATTCAGCGTCGTTCAGCCGCCCGCCGCTTTATATGTCCTGACTACAAGCCCAACCCCCTTCTGACTGGTTGCGAGGTGATTTTGGAACGAACCACTAGAAATAAACATGATAAACCTTTATTGGGATTAATCACTTTTACCGTACTTTTTATACAGGTTGATCAATTCTATTTTTCTTGAGAAATGAGAAAAGGTAGAGTTACTGTCCTGAGAACTAATGATGGACTTATTGGACTTAACATGTTCTTGTTTGATTTAATCATCCAACTTACATGGTTTAGCAACGATTCACATTTACAATGCCAGTGTTAAAGTCTTTGCACATTTATGTGCTCATAAAAAATTAAGCTTTCAACAATTTTAAAAATGATTTATTTTTTTATCCTGTAATCCAGCATCAGTCCTAACGTATCAAATAAAGGGTTTAACAGTTTTATCCCCTAAATTGCAGACTTTTTGTGCTCTAAAAACACAAATGAGTTTTTCAGTAAACGTCATGACAACTGGATGATTTGGTTTCATTATTACAGCCTGGTTTATGTGAAGGATTAGCAACATTTATTTATATCCAATGTTATTTTGGCTGCATCATATTTCATAAACTAGTCACATTAAGGGCCCTTTGACACATTTATGTGCTCAAATAAAATACAAGCAAAACAAGTTTTATACAATTTTATTATTTACATATATTTTAAATTATTATTTTGTGTGAGACTCCGTGGTCTTGCAATCGGAAGATTACAGGATTGAATCCCCACTCCGGATGGGTTATCTTGTCATTGTCAGACCCTCAATCCTCTTTTCCTGCTGGTGGTGGTGCCTCTGTGTCTGGTCGCTCTTTCAGCATGTGAATGACTGATGTAAAGTGCTTTGTTAGTCCATTGATTTTGAAAAGCTCTATACAAATGCAATACATTTACATTTAACTGCCCCCTATTTTAAAAAGCTGGTATTTTTTCCATTTGTCATGCATGGTTACAATGACATCAGATAGAAAATCTTTCAGAGCTCCAACTGAAGCTGCAGACTTCCAATGAGATTGCAGGTTTTCTAGTTTTTGGTTGAGAGAGAGCAATAATAGTGATTTGAATATGTTTCTTTATGGGCACATTTTTGTGTTTAGGGACATTAATGCTTTTATTTTACAAGAGGCTAAAAAAAATGCAAAAAGTCAATTGAGAACACTCAAAAATACATCACCTTGCATACATGATCAAAAGAATGCATGAGAAACACATAAATGTGTTTAGTGCATCAAAAAGTTAAGTGTCTGCTTTAATCTGTTCATAAAACAGTTTGGAATTCATGCAACAGCACCACCTGGTGGACTGTTAGATCCCTGGACGGATTCTGAAGGACATTGGTCTGTTTTTGATCCTCTGCACCGACAGAAGTGGAAATCTTTTTTTTAATGTTTTTTAGGTGTTTTGCTCTCGTTGTGTTTCAGACTCACTGAAGCTGAAACAAGCAGTCGTCAATCTTCTGCACAATTTTTTTTTATCACTTTGGTTCTGTGTCTGATGAACCCGAGCAACAACGGTTCCAACCTGAAACCCATTAGGACATCTAGTCTGATCCTCACCTGATCACTGTTTCATAAACTTTCCTATGTAAACTTGCTTTTCATCCTGATTCCCCTTTAGTTCCTCTGATGTCCAGTCTGGCTGTTGAACCAGTCCAGAACCTCCAGTTTGTTCTGCTGCACCCACTTAATGTTTGCTTTGGTCCTCTCCAAGGCCTGATCTACAGCCAGCGACGCAGAACCGAACCCTGCACCTTTGTGCTCCTCCACAAACTCCATCAGCTGCCAGGGGAGAGACAACAGGTCAGCCTGAAGCTCAGCTCAGCACCTGGGAGGTTCACCCAGAGGTTAGAACATACCTGTAGGAGATCAGCAGGCGTGGAGAACCGGGCTGTGACCCCAGAGATCAGCGAGGCAAACGAGAAAGAGCCGACACCATAGCTGGAATCAAAGATTTCACTCCATTAACTCTTATTTAAACTGTGAAAATATAAATTCTGTGATAATATTTCTGTGTTTTGGACCTCACTCTGTGAACATGTAGTTCCAGTGTTCCCTGATGAAGTCCCAGGCCAGACTCTGTCCTGCTCTGTTTCCGGCGACGGCCGTGATGACGGAGGTGGCGTCCTGCTTTCGGATCATGGTGGAGTTTAAGGTGTACAACAGATATCTGTGGAAACAGGAAGTGATGTCACACACCATTTATTGTTTAACAAATAAGTTGTCTGTAAAACTTTTTCTTTAAATCAAATCCATCACATGTGGAAAAAAGTTTGAACAAAAGAATGATTAAATCAACACAACATGATGAAAACAACAGAATCAGGTTTAGATACTCGACCAGTTTAACAGCTGACCCATCAGAATAATTATGGGTTTTTTTTTTTTTTCATTTTTATCAGTTAAATTTTTTAAATCAAATAAACATTTAGCTTTGCTTTACTTGACACCTCTTAACTTAGAATAAAAGTTTTTATCTGGTTAAAAAATACAACAACCTTTTTTAAATGCATTGTGTTTCTCTCAGTGTGTGACGGTCGGTGACACTCGCCTCTCCAGTAGCTCTGTTCTTTTGCTGCAGGCCAGAGCAGACATCAGGTTGCTCCCCTCGCTGGCTGCTGATGCATTCTTCAACTGTGACCATCCGAAGTTCCACTCGGCCTCGCCGCCTTCAGCCACAGCACTACAGTACACCGCCGCCCGCAGGTTGGGTGGAATGCTGACGGGACAGAGCTGCAGTTACTTCACTGAACAGGAAGTTGAGTTCTTGAATTGGACCCACAGAGGATGCTCAGGTCAGATTATGAACTAAATCTGTTTATGTGGAACAAATCGTCCCAGATCAAACATTTTGGCTTAAGAAAGGTTTCAGTAGTTTGGTAAAACTATAGCCCACTGTCATAATTCATAATTAGATGTTATTTTATTAATAACCAGGTGTTTTCCTAATTGACTGTATTGGTAGGCATGTCTCTGCAACGTTGCTTGGTCATTGTGGGCGGAGCCTGTGGAGTGCCAGACCAAGGTGGTGATCCTCATTTCTAAGAAAGGGGACTAGAAAGTCTGGAATGACACCAAGCAGAATAACAAAGTGAGCTGATCAGACAATCCGACCCACAGGTTTTGTTGGGGATCATCCATCCACTGCTGGAACCAGTCTGTGGTCAGGTTCTGACACTCATCCAGTCCGGTCCTGCAGGCCGTACTGAGGGCATTCACCTGGTTGTACCTGCAGCAGGAGCAGACACACCTGTTACAGCTGACACATGAAGCAGGTCTGAGCAGAGACGTCAAAGGAAATATACGTAGGTATGATAGAAGCGGCTGAAACCAGCTCTCTTCAGAGTCTGCTTCATCCTAGACGAGATCTACAGAACTTAGTGGATCGTTGATAACTAACATGTATCCTGTTAGAAAATGTGGAAGAATAGATATTTTATTTCTAGGAGTGAAATTATAGGATGGTCCTTGTGATAAATTAAACTTCTCACTAATATCAGGTTACATGCAGGACTGTCTGATGCAGAATATTTGAGATAGTAATTTGTAAAAATATTTATTTTTCCCGGTATTTTTGTCTTTGTGCTCGTTTGTGTGATGTACTCACTGGTCGGTGTGTTTCACAGGAACGCTTGTCCAGTTGGACGTCAGGTACTTGAAGTAAAAGAAGAGCGGAGTCACCTTCTTCCTGATGTAATCCTGAGGAACCACAGAGAGAAGAGGACATGGTTTATCAGGTTTAATGACTGGAACAACTGAGCAGCTGAACTCAGAACCTGCATAGGCTGAAAGACTTCAGTCTGGTCCAGCATCCGCTCATAATACTGCAGGTTGTTGAGTGCAGACTGCCACGGCATGAACTCCGTCTCCTGCGACAGGTACGAGGTGGCTCTGAGGGCCAGAGTCGTGGAGACCAGCTGAGCTCTGCAGAAAGGAGACGTCACTTCCAGAAAAATAAATCATGCAACTCACTGATAAGATGGATACAAAGGCTTCCAATATACCAGAATCAAAAAGAAGGCAAAGGTTCAACTTTATTAGTAACTGAACTAAAAGTTAAAATGTATTTATAAAGCACCCTTCACAGGATAAAAACCACAAAGTGCTTCACAATAGAAACAAAAAGATGGAAACGGTCTTCAGCTGTTTTTAAAAAGAAACAATATCAAGAAAAATAGGATGGGTCTCAGGACTGAACCCTGTGGTACCCCACATGACAGGCTCTTAGAATCTGACATAATCTGGTTCACAAAAACACTAGAAGCCAGACTGGATCTGCCGACTACATCCTGGTAATCAGATTGTTGTGACTGACGGTGATGAAGGCAGATGTTTCATCAGAGCCAGAGCTGTTGATGCCCTGGGGTCAGCTGATATCATGATGTCACTGAGGCTCTGAGCAGAGCAGTTTCTGTTGATTATTGTTTATGGAAACTGGACTGAAATTTGTCAAAAATCAAAAATCCCCCCCCCCCCCCCCCCCCAAAGAGAGACAAGTTGATCGTCATCCACTGCTTTTTCAAGACTTTTAGAGAATAGTGGGACCTTAGAAATAGGTCTGTAATATAAAGCTGCGTTGGATCCAGACTGATTTATTTTAAAATTATAAATCTCAGATCAGTTCGACAGGAACTCACCTGGCCAGGTTGAAGGCGTCGTCCACCAGCTGTGCTCTGTTGATCACTGGGATCACCTGAGGAAAAAAACAAACAAACCATCAGCTGTCTGCAGCAGCTGGAAACATCTCAGGAGTCTGAGGAACCCAGAAGACTTAGATGTCTAGAGTACTCAGGTCCAGAGACCTGCATGGATGTATCAAACTGAACGTATCACAAATCTAAGCACATTTCCTATGGAATTGATCCACATGAGGGAATACCAGGTTCTGTCCCATAACCCCCCCATTTAAAGATCCTAATAGATGTTAATATGTCTTGCAGGTGTGATTCTTCTCTGTGTTACGACCCGACTCGTTGGGCCACAACATAAAATGGAGACTGAACACATAGGAGAATTTTCTAAAAGGTTTTTATTTAAAAAAGGAGCCATCCTCCTAAAAACTCCAGCCTCTGCCTGGCTGGTGGCAGCTCCAGTGTTCCTCTTCCTCAGGCCTCTCCCAGCAGGCTTTATGCCTGCTCTCCCAGGTGCAGCCCAATTAGCAATCAGACCATGCGGATTGCTGCACCATCAGAAAATGGCCAGAGGAACTGCAGAGGGGCGTAACACTCTGTGATCATAAATCATTTCTATTAAGAATGAAGAGAAACTTTCCAGGAGTTGAGTTGGAGACGCTACTAGATCAGAGGAGGTTAAACATGGTGATGGACACGCTGTCCTCTGTATCAGGACAAAGAACTAAAGGACAGCCTGTCAGAGTCAATGCAGTCAGAGCACAACTTCACTGAGATCAGATTAGTTTTATGTTATATCTGTTAATGTTCAGTTCCACACACTGTTCTACAAGTGCACTGGGGACAGGGTGAGGCTGAGGCATTACACATGAGTTTACCGACATCAGTAAACACAGCGACTCGGGGTCGGGGTTGTTTTATCAGTGAATCATCTGAAATTTTGGTGGAGCGGTTTATGTGCGTATTCACCCATCCTACATGAGGCGTCTGTACTCTTGCAGCTATCAGAGAGAGACAGAGACAGAAATCAGTTAAACAGGGAGGTGAGTAGTGCTAAATCTATTTACATTGAGAAACTCCAAAAACAATTCTCAGCTGATGACTCTGTCTCAGTGTGGAAATCACCAACTACAAGACCCCTCATTCAGCTGACGATCTGCAATTAGCAAACAGTTTGAATACTTTTTATGGTCACTTTGATGGTCCATCAGATAGCATTGATACCTCCACACATTCTTTCAGCACAAACTCAACACCTCACACACCACAAGTATCCAAGAAAACCAGGCTGCATCAAAATGGCGCATGAAGCTCCATGACGTCAACCTCCACCGCTTACCAGCCAGCCAGGTGCCTCTCCCTGGTTCTGCCCCACCTCAAAAGCATCAGCCCCCTTTCTGGACCCCCTACAGTTTGCATACAAGGTCAGCAGATGGGTAGACGATGCAATCAGCATAGCTCTCCACTTCATTCTGCAGCAGCTGGACTCCCCAGGAACCTACGCTAGGATCCTGTTTGTGGGTTTCAGCTCTGCATTCTGCCCAGCTCTTCTCCAGGACAAGCTATTCCTGCTGAATGTGCCTGACCCCATCTGTCAGTGGATACAGGAGACAGCATGTGAGGCTGGGAAAGAATGTCTCAGATTCTCGAACCATCAACCATAGATATCATATATATCACTAGATATCTCACCCGCGCTGTTCGTCAATGGACCCTGACGTCCCTACGCCGGCGGCCATCTTACTTCGTACAGCTTCTTAACATTGGTGTCTATGGAGCATGTAATAAATACCTCTAACTTGCTCAATTTTTAACTGATTTTCAAACAGTTTGCATTTTTATAAACGTCAGAGACGTGGCTGTGAATATATATCAAAATATATCGATAATGGTTGGGAAACTTTTAAATTGTAAAAGTATCAAATCTCAAGTCTATACATAATAACGTTTGTAAGAAAGTAACCTGTTTGCAAATCCATTCATTTGTCATTGAGTTATGATTATTTTTAGTTAAGTTTATCGCTTACCTTCCATCTGCTAGAGAGCAGAACGTCAGCTGTCCGAAGCAAGATGGCCGCCATGTAGGAACACCATAGAGTCCCACATAGGGCATCTGGTAGTGATATATATGATATCTATGCCATCAACACCTGCACCCCCCAAGGATGTGTCCTCTCCCCTCTGCTCTACTCCCTCTACATCTGCACCTCCAGTCTGTGAGGCTGATCAAGTTTGCAGATGACATCACCCTGATTGGTCTAATCTCATGGGGACACGTCTGCTTGCAGGAGAGAAGTGGAACATCTGGCGTAGAGTCAAATGCCCAGAAGATAGTTGAGCTGATTGTGGACTTCAGTGACAGCTCCATCACCCTGACTGACACCATCTTAACTGTGGACTCCTTCAGCTTCCTAGGAACCATCACCACCAATAACCTCAAGTGGGTAACATCCATTCGCTCCCTCACTAAGAAGGCTCAGTAGAGGATGTTCTTCCAGTTGAAGAAACTCAAGGTGCCAACCTGATGGTTCAGTTCTATACAGCCATCATCGAGTCCATCCTCACCACCTCCATCACTATGTGATACGTTGGGGACACCGCCAAAGAAAAGCAGAAACTACAGCGTGTTGTGCGTTCTGCTGAGAAGGTGACCAGCTGCAGCCTTCCATCACTTCACAATCTGTACGCCTCCAGGTCTCTGAGACGTGCAGGTCATCACCGACCCTTCCCACCCAGGTCAAGGATATTTTGACCCACTCCCTTCAGGCAGGAGGTTAAGGTCCATTCACACCAGAACCTCTTGCCAACAACCAGCTTCTGTTAGACTCTTGAACGGCAACTAGCTAAACAGCTCTGCACTAGTCACCTTATGTTTATTGTTCTTTTTGCATCTTATTGTGTCACTTTGTCATTTACTATATGTATGTACGTATGCACCATTCCACTGAAGCCAATTCCTGGTGATGTGAAACCTCTCTGATTCTGATGAGGTAAATGAAACATGATTGGTTACCTGGTGGTTTGAGCTGAGCTGAGCAAACAGCCGCTCCCAGTTTCCCAGGTCATAGTTCACCCGGTAATATCCGGTCACATTGGTGTTAGCCAGAACCCAGGAAGCTCCGCTCCTCATATCCAGGTTCACAGCTGATCCGGAAAAACTACAAGATGTTAAAACATGCTTTTACTTTTTAAATAAATTCACTCCAGGTTACATCAGCATCACCTTCCTTCTCCATCAGCCACCAGATCTCCCTGGAGACATCTCCATCCTTCATCCAGCGCACAGGGATCACCCACTGGTACCTGCAACAAAACGCAGGTGGATTCTGAAGCTGTGGTGGACTGAGTGGAACAGCTGGAGCAGATTTACGTACTTGTAAGAAGATTCCACTGTAACGTTGGACTCCGGGTCCAACAGGAAGTGTTTCTGGGAAACCTTTCCCGTGCTCGTATCTATGGTAACCACAGGGAAGCCCATCTGAAGCACCCAGGGGTTCATGATGGAGTCGACTCGACGAGGAAGTGACACGTTGTGTTCCTTCACCGCCTGCAGAAACCATGTCAAAGTAGTGAAAAACTGGAAAGTATTTATCAACCTGATAACATGATAAATCAACAGTCCTGGTGAAGAACTGTGTTCTGCATTTAGAACCAAACATAAAGCACCAATCTAACAGCATCTACAGCGGTGAAAACCAGAATTCTTCATCTTACCTTCTCCAGGTGTTTCCACAAGTCACTGCCGACTGTGTTACTGTAGGAATAATATCTGAGGTAACTCTGCAGAAAAAAGTCAAAAGATCTGATTCATCTTAACAAAAAGAGAACATAAGGTCCATCTGTGGAGAAAAAACAAACCTACACTGAGCCCCAGCTGGAAAACCGGCTCAGACAGGAAGTCTGACAGCATCCTGAGAACAGCAGCACCCTGAGGGATGGGAGATATGGGAATCCAATCCATCAATCAATACATCAGTTTACCAGATAAACAACTGATGAATTAATTAATCAACCAACAAATTATTTATTAGGGATGCAGCGATACCACATTTTACAAACCGATACGATACCGACACTTGTACCTGAGTACTTGCAGATGCAGAGTACCGATTCCAATAAATTTACTGCACAAAAAACTGCAATGAATTGGAAGACAGTGTAATGTTTCTTGAATGAATCAGACATCTTTTGGTTCTTTGTCAAGCTTCTTTATTTTTCATGCTTCACCAGCTGTGTGTCATCTGAATCAAAATCTCTCTTCCTTCCTAAATAGGTCATTCCCAATCTAAAGTCCTGCTGCCCCCTAGTGGATGGAGACGTATCACTTCAGGTTTGATTTTCCTCTCTGCTTGATACAGCAAATGAGAGTGAATTAGATTTGTTTTTTTTTAATTAATAAAATTATCATATAACTATGGAAAATAAACATTTTCTGTAAACTTATTGCAGTTTGCCACTCCTAACCAGACTGTTCCTCTTTAGCTCAACAGCTCCCCCTAGACACCAAACTAGACAACTACAACAGAACTGACAAGCAACCTTCTGACTGCAGTCAAAGCAAATCCATAGGTATCGGTTAACTTTAACAAGTACGAGTACATGGTATCGGTATCTGTATCAGTATTGGTGCATCCCTACATTTATTCAATCAATATCTATCGTTGAATACATTAAACAACCAACTTCAGTCATAGTAATCAACATTCAAAAGCTCATTTCATGACAACAAATTTCTAAGAATCAAAAATAAAAGTAGAAGTAATCAGAAGTAAAAAAAAATACTTTTCAAACCATCGTAGTCAAATTAGAAATTAACATAAAAATTAAAATATAAAAACAGCAAATAGATAAAAAATAATAAAGAAATGAGGTCAAAGTTCAAATAAAAACATGGCTCCTAAACTCTGTAATCTGAATGGAATGCTGCTGGATCCTATACATCATTTGGGTTCAGGACCCCAGAGGTCACCTGACACCTGGTCGTCAACAGGGGGCGTGGCCTCATCAGGCCTGCTCTACCTTGCTGTAGGAGATGGAGTCAAACTGCTGCAGGATCTGCTCTGGGAGCTGGATGCTGTCGGCTCCAGAGCTCAGAGGGTGTGACGACGTCAGCGCGTCGACTGCAAACACTCTGTGGACGTCGTCCAGGACTATCAGGTCCTTCTGGATCAGAGACAGGAATGTCCTCAGGTGGGTTCACAGCAGAGTGGGAGGAGCCTAAACCAAGGCTCTGACACCTTCAGGACTCAGACACACATTTTTATCTTCTATTAAAAAAAACCCTGATAGAGCCACAGATCCTTCAAACTAGAAGATCGTTTTCTATATTGGACTTTTTCTTTAAAATGTTCAAGAATTAGACCAACAACAATAAAAAACCCAATTAAAATCAATCTTTCAATCAACTTGAAACTTGAAAAATATTGCAAAAGATTGGACTGTAAAACTGCTGAAACAACTCTTTCCTAATGTCAATTTAAATATAAATAACCAAAGTTTATGTTTTCCTAATCAAAGCTACAAGAAACCACTTCAGAAGGGCTGAAGAGCCACTAGTGGCCCCAGAGCCACAGGTTGCAGACCCCTGCCCTAAGCGGATCAGAACCACTCACCACGTTCCAGTCGGGCTCAGCGTAGTCAGCTCCCAGGTACGACACGTAGGAAGCAAAGCCCTCATTAAGCCAGACTTCGTTCCACCAGTGAAGCGTCACCAGGTTCCCAAACCACTGCAGTAGACCAGAACACCAGGAGTCAGACTGAGGCCTGGTCCACGAGACCATCACAGGAAACCAACAGTTACCATGTGGGCCAGCTCATGAGCTATGATGGTAGCAGTGTTTTCTTTATTCCTGTTGGAGGAGGTCTCAGGATCATACAGGAGGTTGGTTTCTCTGTAGGTCACCAGTCCCCAGTTCTCCATCGCTCCAAAATAAAAGTCTGGCAGAGCGATCTGATCTGTCAACCAGAACCAACAAGTGGAACCTTTAAAATGTCTGGTGTTATGCTGCAGAATGTTAGAACAAGTTTAGTGTTTTTCTCATGTTCACTTCTCATTTAAATCAGGTGTTTTGAATCCAGGGAACTAGTATTTGGAGGACTGGAGTTGATGATCCTTGTCCTCGAGCTTTCTAGTTTGTGTCAAGGTCTATTAGAGCTCCTTGAAAGCAGCATCTCTGTGACTTTCACACAAAATCAACATTTGTTTATCCTGCTGTAGACTATTGACACAAATTTGTCTCAACACCACTTCTGTCCTTCACCGATAACCTGCCATATCCAGTCCTATATGTCTGCTGCCCCCTGGTGGAGGATCTACTGGTTAAAACTAAACTTCAAAAAAAATATTATTTAATATTTCAGCCTTTAAATGGTTAATTTATCAGTGTATTAATGAAATAGAACCTCCTAACCTCTAAAGCTTTACTGCAGCTCATGTTGAGGGATGTGTTGAGGATTTGTCTGTGTAACAAGGATAGCATGTTGTCCACTCTTCCTCAGATGATGAAGAAGAGGCTCACCTGACTTGCTCAAGGGGTACGAGATGTTGTAGTAGGACTGGAGGAAGTCCAGAACAGGTCCTGTGACGTTGAGGGCGTAGGTTCCCTGCCCCTGCTCGATAGCCTTCCTGCGAGCCCAGATTCTAATCTAAACACAGGAGAACAAACTTCTGAGATGAACTAAACTAATCACACTAACTAATGAACTAAAAACATCACAAACGGGTAAAATCGCAGATGTTTGAGCAGGTAGGAGCTCTAGCAGCACCTATCGGAGCAGATGTGGAGTCATCAGGGTCATTCCTACCTCAGTGTTTCCTTGTGTGGCCTTCAGGTGTGTGTAGTCAGAGACGATGATAGCCAGTAAGTAGGTGGACATCTTCTCAGTGGGTTCAAACGTCGTCTGCAATACAGCTTCTCCATCCACAGTGATGTTAGAAACATCTGAGAGAGCAAACAGAAAAGTCTACAGAGCAAAGGTTCACTGAATCCACCAGTTTACCATCTCATTCATGGCAATAACAATAATAATAATAATATCTAGAAAAAGGTTTTAGCATTTCTGCAAGAAAGGTAAGATTAGTAAGTTCCCTCAGAATGAAGTGATGACATCATTAGAGAAGAGAACGTCTGGAATTTTCTGAAATTTTCATTCAACTTTAACTGATTTTTACAAAAATAGTAAAATATATTTTCAAAAAAGCTTATGTGATGGATTATAAACGCGTGAGCATTTCTAGATGCTGAATTATCTGCTCTGTGGTCTGCTGGTGGAGATAGACAGGGGATGATGATGTTGGGTCACATTCTGTGATCCAGACCACATAGGTCACCTGATTCTGGTGGAATAGCTCTCAAACTTTGAAAAGCTTTTATGTGATGTTGGTAATGAAGCTAGTGTTTGGATGATGTTTGCTGTAGGAAGAGCAGCTGAGAGCCTTCGTGGCAGAATGAGGAACAGAAGGCAGCTGTGTGTTGGTGCTGATGCTGTTCTGGCTCGTTACCCGTTTCCTTGCCATTGGACAGCGCTACAGTTCCAGGCGGGTGGAAGAGGATGATGTTGAAAACAGCTTTCATGGCGGGTTCATCAAAACACGGGAATGTCTTCCTGGCATGAGTCGGATGCATCTGAGAGGTGGCGATGATCCTGTGAAGAGTTTAACCATTTAATCATTAAAAGTTTAAAAATTATCATTAAAAAATCTATTTTTTGTTAGAATATAATAAGCTGTTTTATTTGATTAAGTAATTTTATAACAATATAACAGTAATATACAGTAGAAATTAATTTGTCATTTTTCTCTTGTAGATCCTCCACCAGGGGGCAGTAAATAACTGCATATGACAGGTAACTAATAACCAATTCTGATACTCCATGTACTTACTTAAGGCCAGAAGTGGTTTGATGTGATTTAGAGGTAATTGAGTTAGACAGAAACGTAACCAGAGACTCACTTTCTGACTCCATCTTCTTCATATTCACTCCGATAAAATCCAGCCAGGTCATCAGCGAGCTCTCCAGAAAACTCCGTGATCAGCTGATACTTCTGTCCTGGAGTCAGTTCACCTTTCAGGTGGACCACCAGGTACTGGGTCTTCATCTGAAACCACGTTGATGTGATGTCAGGAGCAGAACCACCTCCTGGAAAACAACGAGTCTGTAAGAACTGAGTCAACCTGATGGTCCATCAGAAGCTCCTTCAGCAGCAGGAGCTCTCAGTCTGACCTCATCAGACTAGAAGCTATGGAGGAGTTATGGAGGAGTTCTGGAGAAGAAATGCTGATAACCTCATCCTCAGTCCTCATATCTTCATCCTCAGGCCTTATCCTCATCCTCAGGTGGTCTCATATCTTCATCCTCAGGCCTTATCCTCATCCTCAGTTCTCATATCTTCATCCTCAGGCCTTATGCTCATCCTCAGGTAGTCTCATATCTTCATCCTCATACCTTATCCTCATCCTCAGTCCTCATATCTTCATCCTAAGGCCTTATCCTCATCCTCAGGTCTCATATCTTCATCCTCAGGCCTTATCCTCATCCTCAGGTCTCATATCTTCATCCTCAGGCCTTATCCTCATCCTCAGGTCTCATATCTTCATCCTCAGACCTTATCCTCATCCTCAGGCCTCATATCTTCATCCTCAGACCTTATCCTCATCCTCAGGCCTCATATTTTCATCCTCAGGCCTTATCCTCATCCTCAGGCCTCATATCTTCATCCTCAGGCATTATCCTCATCCTCAGGCCTCATATCTTCATCCTCAGGTCTCATATCTTCATCCTCAGGCCTCATATCTTCATCCTCAGGCCTTATCCTCATCCTCAGGCCTCATATCTTCATCCTCAGGCCTTATCCTCATCCTCAGGTCTCATATCTTCAGCCTCAGGCTTTATCCTCATCCTCAGACCTCATATCTTCATCCTCATGCCTTATCCTCATCCTCAGACCTCATATCTTCATCCTCAGTCCTCATATTCTCATCCTGAGACCTCATATCTTCACCCTCAGGCCTTATCCTCATCCTCAGACCTCATATCTTCATCCTCAGACCTCATATTCTCATCCTGAGACCTCATATCTTCATCCTCAGGCCTTATCCTCATCCTCAGACCTCATATCTTCATCCTCAGACCTCATATCCTCATCCTCAGACCTCATATCTTCATCCTCAGGCCTTATCCTCATCCTCAGGTCTCATATCTTCATCCTCATGCCTTATCCTCATCCTCAGACCTCATATCTTCATCCTCAGACCTCATATCCTCATCCTCATACCTCATATCTTCATCCTCAGGCCTTATCCTCATCCTCAGACCTCATATCTTCATCCTCAGGCCTTATCCTTATCCTCAGACCTCATATCTTCATCCTCAGACCTTATCCTCATCCCCTGGACCTCAAATCTTCATCCTCAGACCTTATCCTCATCCTCAGACCTCATATCCTCATCCTCAGACCTCATATCTTCATCCTCAGACCTGATCCTCATCCTCAGGCCTCTTATTCAAACCTCATCCTCAGACCTTATCCTCATCCTCAAGATCAGACCTCATCCTCAGACCTCACATTTAGACCTCATCCTCAGACCTCATATTCAGACCTCTTCCTCAGACCTCATCCTCAGTCCTCATCCTCAGTCCTCATCTTCAGACCTCATCCTCAGTCCTCATCTTCAGACCTCATCCTCAGTCCTCATCTTCAGACCTCATCCTCAGAGGAATATTGGTCCCACATGTCCTCTGATGGCAACAATCCTTTAATTTTTAAATCTTTCATCAGGTGAAGAACAATGAAGTGAGGTTGTTTATTATCTTTGATGCTTGTAGAAAAATCAACGCTCTAGAACCAATTGCTCCTTAAATCTGAGATCTCTCTAAGCAACCTTCTTCTTGTCCTTCTCTCCTTGTGGTCATTTTGTGAAATCATCCTTTTGCTTCCCTAAGGCTGTTGCTGATGTCTTTCCTCTTCGTGCTAACACATACCTGTATGCTCCGGAGCAGCAGACTGACTAAACTCCTGTTATAGAACTAAAACAAAGAGAACACACACCCTAAGTGTTTTTGGATGCGTTTGTACCTGCAGCAGTCAGTCTGGCAGCGTGCACGTCGTCCATCTTTGTGTAGTTTAGTTTGTTTGAGTGAATAAGGATCACATCTGTTGCTTTCAGACATTCAAACTGCACCAGAGACCATCCTGATGAGGTGAAAGGTCAAAGATAAAACAGGACAACAAGCCTCTCTTGTTTATGAACTTTTTTGAAAACAGATTTATTCTATATGGACTTTTACTCGCCTGTGAACACGTAGAGGCCAGAGTTCGGGTCAGGCCTGAGACGAGGCCACAGGGTGACATTGTAGAACTCAGGAACCAAAGCTGAGGACAGACGGAACCTGAAGGACACAAAACAATAAGCAAAATCAGATTTCTGTTTCAGGGAAAGATTTCATCTGCTGCTCTGGGTTTAGATTTAAAGTTCTGGATACAATCATCAGCAGGACGTTTGGGTTCTCTTGTGGAAGTTCTCAGACCCTCTGAGTGTCTCAAACTGGTTCTGATCCATTTGATGAACCCAGTTTTGTTCTGCACGTGAACTTGAGCTAAATCTTCTGAAGTTCTGGTTCTGAGATCTTCTCTTCATGGCTGTTAATCTTCATCCTGAGGAGTCTACATCACTCTCTTCTTCATGCAGGAGGGTTTAACTCCAGCTTGTGTTTTTAATTAGAAGTGACTCAGCTGAAGGTTCTGTCAGACCATCAGGTGTTTGGGTTTGAATCCCTCACCTGGGCAACCCGTTAGGACCTCATTTTAATGAGCTGATGTTAGACATCTGATTCTGATGCTGAACAGAAACATCCAGTCTGCTCCAAACTCAAACACAAACTAGAGAAACTCAAAGTTTAAATTGTTTAATTTAAAATTTTAAGTGTTTAAATTAAAAAGCTAAAATGTGAAGGATTTTATTTTAAGTTTTATTTTGTAATTTGCAAATGAAAGGATTGTTGTAAATTTAAAATTATTGTAATTTTTTTATTCATATTATGGTTAAATTAAGTAAATAACAAACCCCCACCTCCACAGGTATGGTGTGCCTTAGCATATACTTTTATTTTGAAATTCACCCACTTCCTGCTGCCTTTTGGTTAAGGTCCTCATTCTCCAGGACGTTTCCTTCATCTCCTACCTGTCCCAAGGAGCTGTGACGTCATCACCTCCATTTCCTCCATCACCTCCTATGAAAGCGATGGTCCACAGCGTGACGATGGTTGCCACGGAGACCAGAGCTAGGACAACACAGAGAACACACAGCCAGCTGACTCTGCAGCATTTCCCCATCGCACCTCGACCCAGACTCTGACAGGACCCAGATGTCTGAATAAACCCGAGTCCGTCAGCTGAGCAGGACCGGCTCCAGAATGAGGAAGAAGAAGAAGCTCTGTGAGGATTTAACCTCCGCCCCACAGCCCTTGTCCTCCTGCATCAGCAGTCGTCACGGCGACGAGGAAATAGAAGACGCCGCTGATAAGTGATGATAAACGACACACAATAATGTTTTAGTGCACATTCACACAGCAGCCATAAAGCATGTCTGCAGAGAGTTCACACGCATGTGACGCAGGGGTTTGTTGTCTTTAGTCCCAGAGGTCAAAGGTCAAACACTTTCAACACCTTCAGACAAAAAAACATCACAAACAATAGCAGACGTTTAATAAACTCATCTTGTTAAAGAGTTCTTCTTTATGTGAAGTTTATTTTTAGAACTCAAACATTCATCAGCCTGAAGCTTCAACCCTTAATAACCAAACAAAAGAAAAACATATTTATTAAAAAACATAAATAAAAGGAAGAAAAAATGTCCTTAGTTTCCCTCAATGTACGACTTATCAATAGATTTTATTTAAAGTGTTTCTCTTAAGTTAATCTTAAAAAAAATATTAGAATTTTTGAATTTTTTTGTTTGTTTGTTTTTCTATTTAATATTTAGTTTATTTTTTTATTTCTGTCTTTTATTGTTATTTTTAATTTAAGGTAGTTGAATTGTTAACATTTTTATTAGTATTTAAGACGTAAGGAGGTTAAGTTTAAGGTTTTTTTTTTCTTACGTTCTTTACTTTCCAAAAAAGTTTGTACAAGTTTCAGGTTTATTCAGCAACTCCAATTTTAAAGCTAAAGTAATTAAAGATGGCCACTCTCCTGATGAATGGTTAAACTCTGTATGGTTTTTTTTCCTTCTGTCAAACGTGAATTCTTCAGTTTAAATTTGTTGAATTTTTTAGGTTTCAGGCTGACCCTGGATGCAGGATGTCCCACTTCCAACAGACTCCATCATCATGATGATGTTAGTAACCTGGAGCAGGTCTCCTCTCAGCCCTCAGAAGCAGACTTAATGACACTCATTTAGATTATTTGTTTGAGCGTAAAGTACAGATTACAGGAAACAACCCTTAAGAGGAATGTTTAGTTTACATTAAAACCACTGGAAAAAACATGATAAAATATGGTCAGACATCTCCACTCAAATTATAAGAATAGACCTTCAAAGAGAGGAGACACTGAACTGGACTGGAACTCAGTGACCAGTATACAGCTGGACACCTACAGCTTTAAGAAACGTTTAAAGTCTCAGATCTGTCAGCTCTAAAGTCTCTTTACCTGGAGCCACCTGTCTCAGTCTTATAGGTACAGTATAATGAGGCTGTTTTATCCTTAATAACGTTTTAATCTGCTCCCTCTCAGCCCCTCCCTTCTGGATTTCCATGAACTCAAACATTTCACATAAAAATGGGAGCTGCATCCACAGGATGTAAGCTACAAAAAACAACAAATTCAGTCAGACCATATCAGTAAAATTCCAAACCGTGAGAACATTACTCCCTTCTGCTCCAGTGAGGCCCCTCTCTCTGGTAAACTAAAAAACAACTGGGCCAGCTAATAATCCCCCCCCCCCCCCCCCCCCCCCCCCCCCCCCCCCCCCCC